>CM049830.1:32198906-32206406 GCA_027422435.1 Schizopygopsis pylzovi
TACGCCCAGGTACTATCACAGCAGACATCCTCAGCAGCAGCGGCTCAGGAACTGTCCATTAGTGATGTGGGAGAAATCAGACGACTGCTGAGCCTTCTCTGCAACAAAATGCTCAACTGAAATCTACAATGATTAATCATTGTGATTATTTTTATTATCCATTGTTCTTTTTGTTACTATATTATTATTATTATTATTATCTTTAGTCACTGTTCACAATTAACTATTTTAATCAGTTTGATTACCTTTTTACTTGCTCTATTATTACTATTACCTAGTTATTTTTTGTTTTGTTTTAATATTTATTTTATTCATACGTTGTTGGTTTTTTGTTTTAGTTTTTTTTTTTTTTTTTTTGGGCTTTGCCTCCAGATAAACAGCAGTATTACTTAATCGCAGATCATATAACAATGTTAAATATTGGTTTTTGGAATATTCAGGGTTTGTGCTCTAAAACGTTTGGATTAAAAAGCACAAACACTGATTTTTTAAATAGCATCACAAATGTTGACATCCTAATTCTAACAGAAACATGGTGTAGATCAGATGTGTCCACTCAGTGTCCTGCAAGTTACTCTGAAATCATAGTGCCCTCCTGGAAACTCAACTCAATACATCGCGGTAGAGATTCTGGAGGTTTAGTCATATGGATAAAAAATGACCTTGCCCCTTATACATCACCAGTACAACAAGGCAAAAACCACATTTGGTTCAAAGTGGATAAAAGTTTTGGAATTCTAGATAAAGACCTTTTTATCTGTGGAATTTATATTCCTCCATCAGATTCCCCATACTACGATGACGAAGTATTTGACACTTTACAGGAAGAAATTAATCGATATCAAACTCTGGGGAAAATTCTACTATGTGGAGATCTAAATGCTCGAACTGGTTCAGAATTAGACTATATTGATAACTCGGGAGATAAACATCTGTTCACACATTTACCCCAAGATCTCTTCCATACTCTACCTAGAAGAAATAACCAGGATACTGGAGTCAATAGGCATGGGAAAGAGGTAGCCCACCTTTGTCAAACCGTAGGTCTTTATATCCTCAATGGTAGAATTAAAGGAGATTCCTGTGGACAGTTTACCTATAGCTCAAATCTCGGCAACAGTGTTGTAGATTATGCCATATCAAATATAAGCCCCTCCCATTTCAGTGCACTTACCGTCCAAGCCCAGTCACCCCTGTCTGATCACAGCCAGATCAATCTATTCATTAAAGATGAAAACATCAAACCAAGAGCAATTCAGAAAAAGCCAATTCATCTACATAAGCTCAAAACACCATATAGATGGACTCATAATGCTGCTGAAACATATATTAAAGTATTGAAGTCAAATGAAATAGTCAATTCCATAAAACTGTTTAACAATTCAACACATGATAATAATTGGAAAGGAATAAATTTATCAATTAAACATATTAATGACATTTTTGAAAATATAGCAAAAAAGGCTAATTTAAATAGAACTACCACATATAAACTCAAAAATAGAGCTAAACAAAAACCTTCTGAAAAGTGGTTTGACCATGACTGTAAAAGAATAAGACAAGAACTACGATTACTTTCAAATCAAAAACACAAAGATCCAGTCAACTCAGAATTACGCTTAAAGCACTCAGAACTTCTGAAACAATACAAAAACACCCTGAGACAGAAGAAATTAGATTATTATAACAACACACTTCAGAAGATGGAAGACACCATTGATCAGGGTCAGTTCTGGAGCACGTGGAACAGTCTAAACAATACAAAGCCACAAGAACTAGCCATACAAGATGGTCAGATTTGGAAAGATCATTTTGAGAAGCTCTATACACATCAAACTGACCCCCTGAATAATCCCAACCAGTTAAAAGTCATTGAAAAATTGAATGCTCTTGAATCCTGTATCAAAAACAACCAAAATCCCCTAGATTATCCAATAACCCTAGAAGAACTTAATGGAAAACTGAAATCCCTCAAATGTAATAAATCCTGTGGCCCTGACAACATAAAAAACGAGATGCTTAAAATCAGCTCTCCTGAACTTCAGATTGCTTTACTCAAACTTTTCAATCTGACTTTGAGTTCAGGTGTTTTTCCTGAGGTCTGGAACACAGGACTCATCTCTCCTATCTTTAAAAGTGGAGACAAAACAGATCCTAATAACTACAGAGGGATATGTGTAACCAGTAATTTGGCAAAAGTATTTTGCTCAATAATAAATTCTCGGATTTCATCTTTCTTAGAGCAGCACAATGTCATCAACAAATCTCAAATTGGCTTCCTACCTAAACATCGAACCACTGACCATATTCACACACTACACACATTAATAAATGAACATGTACACCTAAAGAAAGAGGGGAAAATATTTGCATGCTTCATAGATTTCAAGAAGGCTTTTGACTCCATTTGGCATAATGGATTGTTTTATAAAATCATTCAAAGTGGCATAGGGGGTAAAATATATGACTTAATTAAAAACATGTATAACCAAAATAAATGTGCAGTTAAAATTGGACAGCAAAGGACAGACTTTTTTTCTCAAGAGCGAGGTGTGAGACAGGGCTGCTGCCTCAGCCCGACTTTATTTAACATATATATAAATGAATTGGCAGATCTACTGGACCAATCAGACAGTCCAGGACTAGAACTATTACACACGGAAGTCAAATACTTACTGTATGCAGACGACTTAATAATTCTATCTAAAACACCAGAAGGTCTCCAGAACAACCTTAACATTTTAACTAAGTACTGCCACGATTGGAACTTAGAAGTCAACATCCCAAAAACTAAGATTATGATATTTCAGAAAAAACCCAGAAATCTAGAACATAAACATATATTTACTTTAAACAACACCACACTTCAACATGCTTTACATTATAATTATCTTGGTCTGGTGTTAACTCCCACTGGAAATTTCAATTTGGCAATAAAAGCATTACTTGTAAAAGCCCGCAGGGCACTGCACGCCATTCGAACTAAATTGTTCAAAATAGACATCCCCATCAGAATCTGGACAAAGATTTTTGATAGTGTCATACTGCCTATTGCCCTGTATGGAAGCGAGATCTGGGGTCCAACGAGTAACTACAGCCATAAAGATTGGCACAAACACCCTTTAGAAGCTCTGCATGTAGAGTTCTGCAGAAGCATCCTTCACGTGCACAGAAACACACCCAATAACGCCTGCAGAGCGGAGTTAGGCCGTCTACCCCTAAACCTAGTCATTAAAAAAAGAGTTTTAAAGTTCTGGATCCACTTAAACTCTAGTTCTGAAGATTCTCTTCATTTTAAGGCAGTAAAAACACAATTAATGAGTGCCCAAAAAAGTAATCTTTGTGTAATGGTGTCAGATCTGACTAACAAAGCATTCAATATCACCAACCTTGAAAAACCTGGAAGAATCAAAGAAATTATGAATGAAGAGAAGGAGACATACATACAGCATTGGAAAAAACAAACCAAAGACCAAAGTCGTCTCCAATGTTATCTGAAACTCAACAGAGAGTACAGTCTGGCTGATTATCTGGTCTCAGTCAGGAATATAACTCATAGACATTTACTGACGAAATACAGACTGAGTGACCACCAGCTGGCCATAGAAAGAGGACGACATAAAAAGACCTGGTTACCTAAAGAAGAGCGAATCTGTAACGAATGTAGATCTGGATCAGTTGAGACGGAGGAACACTTCCTCCTCCACTGTGACAAATACACGTCCTTAAGAGACGCACTGTACAGTCAAATACAGCAGATTATTCCTGAGTTCCAGTCACTCCAGGAACATGAGAAATTAAGAATATTACTTGCTGAAGGACCTGCTCCCTCTTTGGTAGCACTTCATATTTATAAATGCCACAAACTAAGAAGTAAAGAGTGAACACATCTGCATTAGTAGTACCAGTAATGTATATATAAATATATTTATAGATGTATTTACATGTATTTTGTTTTGTTTTGTTTATTTATGGATGTATAATATTATATATATATTTTTTTTTTTATTTTATTCTGATATGTACAATGCTTTGGCAATATGTACCTATGTACGTCATGCTAATAAAGCAATTTGAATTTGAATTTGAATTTGAGAGAGATAGTGAGAGAGAGAGAGAGAGAGAGAGAGAGAGAGAGAGAGAGAGAGAGAGAGAGAGAGAGAGAGAGAGAGAGAGAGAGGTGAAAGACGGAAAGAGGGAGAGACGGCATTGATCAGCACGCGGCTTATTCTGCTTTCAATTTGACGTATTTACAATGGAAATGGGATATTCAATGAGAGAGAAACAATGGAAGGTGGATAGATTGTATCCATCAGGAACTGAACTGATGGTGAAAAGTGTCTCTGTGGGAAGGATGACATGAGCGGACCAACAAAGTCATTTCACAGGCAAAACCAGTTGTTGCATTTAGCTGAAACTACAAACCTTATTTTTTCGTTGGAATAACATGCACTGGTGGTGAAAGATTCAGAATAAGACAAAAATAAAGAAATACATACTAATAATTATATCCTAATAATACTAATAATTTATCTTAGTCAAGACTAAATACAAATGTATATAATAGTTTAATCTTGACTTTAAGATAATAGTCCACAAAAAACATTTCTGACAACTACAGTATATATAAATTTGAAATGATATAGAAAATATGTAGGTATAACACAAATGTGTGTACAAATTGTATTTTTCTATGCCATAACCCACCTGTGGTGGTATTATTATTATTATTAAAATTGTTTATATTTTAATAATAAAATATGTAATTATTCAAACATTTTATAAATACTGTAACTTATAAGATTGTAAAGTCATCCACAATTTTTTTTTAATATATGGAATATATTGATTTGTTGTATGATGCTAAAAACTATTTATATATAATTCTGTCATAATTTGGCATTTTCTGTGCTATAATCTGCCTGTGCCTGTAAAGCAAGATCATATTAAACAAACATTGAAATTAGCACTTGCACTTGGACCTGATATAACAAAGCATTAATAAGACAAAGCAATTAATCAGAGTGCAGGCAAAAAAACGAATAAAGTGTCTTTTCACTTAGTGAATTAGCGAGGTGTTAATGACTTTGGCAGTTTCTCAGCACTGGCAGCAAGCGCACTATAATATCACCCTCACATTTGTAAAAACACAAAAAATGACCCATACCATGTATCAGTGAACTCATTATTCACATTGCCATGGTGATGCGTAAAGTCTGTTAATGTAATACATTTACGTGATACAAATATTGAGAGACATCCTGCTTAGCCAAGAAAACCCTTAAATAAATAAGCCGCATATGGTGCATTAAGTCAGCGAGTGACACAAACACACACTGATGAGTTATTCCATCTGTCTGTCACACTTAACATACAGCAGCACCTAAAACACATCCAAATCTCCTCGTGGCGAGAGCAGGTGGCGTCTCCGTCTAATGGACGGCTTCCTCGTGAGGAGACGAGGTCGAGGGCGCACATTAGAGCTGCACAGACAGAGACGTAAGCTGCTGTCAGAGGTCAGACGCGGAGGTCAAACACGATTACAGAACTCGGACTCTCTGCACTTGCACTCTGACGTTTTTCCGAGTATGATTTGAATGAAGGAATGAGCAAAGATGAGACTTTTCAAACGAGGTGATGACGTGCTGCAGGTTCGTGAATATTTAGTGATGATGGGAGAGTGTGTGATGACCCCGGCCAATCTAGCTGGGAGGAGATTCATTAAACACTGAGAAAAAATCATGCTGCTATAACCCTGTAATAATATGAAATCTAAAATAATACAAATATTAAAAAAAGCTTTGCTTATCATATCCAATACATCAGGCTTGTATGGCTTATATTTGTGATATAATGAGAATACGGAGCAACCGCTTGAGAAAAAAACATCAGTTTAATTTCAGAGGTCCAAATTGGAGAAAAAATAAAAATATTTATATGGATGAAAAGTAAGATGAAATTATAATGGCTTCCAATGTACATTTTTATAGCAGTACTTACATAACACGCATATAATATCTGTCATCACTCCATATCTCCAATAATATGTTTTATTAAGATGATATTTGAATGCTTAGTTTTATGATCAAAACATTTAATGCAATGCAACTCAATGACAAATAAACATCATGATGATCATATTTGAGTCACATTGGAACATGATTTTTATTAAAAGTGTTTATTTAATCGTGTTAAAAAAATTTTTTTTTGATTATTAACATATCATAACCCTGAATAGCCAGTTTTGGCAGAGTAACTTGTAGTGTAGTGCATATGGCTACATTCAACTGTGAGCTTTTAGCTTGACAGGCTACCATTTAAAGTCATGTTACTGTAAATACACAGAGACACAAGTAAACACGGTGTGTCTGCTGGTTTGAGATCATCAGGATGATAGGAAAGTGCTTTACACAAGAGTATGAACTCAAATCTTCCGACTCAACATGACTTCTGTATCGGATGAGGATGAAGAGAGGCCAGACGGAGAAAAGGAAATTGATGAAATCACAAGACGTGTACCACCGTTCAATCAAAAGACATCAGGCGGTTTTCATGCCAATTCTTACTCCTCAGTCGACATGCACATCAGCTACACCAACAATATTTGAGCTGAAGCTAAATGTATGATAGCATGTTGATCCAATGTTTTTAGAGGTAATTTCACTTATGTTATTGTAATGTAAACTTAACAGTTTTGAGAGGTTTCTCCAATCGCAAAAGCAGAATCTGTACATACATGACTGGAAATATCTGAAATATCACACACCAGGGTTATTATATTTAACTAAAACTAAAAATAGAAACATTTATGTTGCTTGAATACAATGTTAATTGTCTTCCTGTCAGGTAGATGTCAGGTGGTCAGAATGAGTAACATTACATCATCTCCGCTGGTCCTCAACACTGGTGCTCCTCAGGGCTGCGTCCTCAGCCCTCTCCTGTACTCCCTGTACACACACGACTGTACAGCCACACACAGCTCCAGCGTCATAGTCAAATTCGCCGATGACACGATGGTAGTAGGCCTGATCACTGACAACGATGAGATGGCCTACAGAGAAGACGTGCATGCTCTGACACGCTGGTGCCAGGAAAACCACCTCTCACTCAATATCAACAAAACCAAGGAGCTTGTGGTGGATTTCAGGAGACAGAAGAGAGAACACATCCCATCATCATCAATGGGCGACTATGGAACGGGTCAGCAGCTTTAGGTCTCTAGGAGTCCACATCACTGAGGACCTCACATGGTCTGCTCACACAGATGCGGTGCTGAAGAAGGCACAACAACGCTTCTTTTTCCTCAGGCACCAGAGGGATTTTGGAACGAGTCCCCACATCCTCCACTCATTCTACACCTGCACTGTGGAAAGCATCCTCACTGGCTGCATCACTGCCTGGTTTGGAAACAGCACCAGCAGCAATCGCAAAGCTCTACAAAGGGTCGTGCAAACTGCCCGCCACACTGTTGGAGGTGAGCTTCCCTCCCTCCTGGACATC
>CM049830.1:32211406-32273906 GCA_027422435.1 Schizopygopsis pylzovi
TCTGTTTACATCTGGGATCAAAGAGCCTGACAAGCCGGTAATGGAGGAGACACGTTTGATCGGTGAAGTCTGAAAAGAGCTGAGTTTAAAGCAGATCTGCTAACATCAGGGAATTACTAACAGCACACGGACAAAACACACACAGCATCATTAACAGGTAGAAATGAATCGCGGATCAAGGCCAGAATCACGTCCGAGTCATTTCTAGTTCATGGGAGGCCGTAATAAGGAATCATTTGCAGCCAGCTGCTAATTAACGCACAAAATAACCCGCTGTTTATTTTGCCATAATGACCGTCTGACTGTATGCTTCTCCACTTGCTGCATGGTCAAATAAATAAATAAATCTTTCAAAATGTTAATGAAATATGGTTTTGAGCTGAAATGATTATATTGTGTGAGAGCATGGAGGGATTGGAGAGACGTGACACTGACACAGTATACATGAAATCATTTCTCGGGTCAACTATACGGTTTACCTTCATCTTACCACACAATAACATTACAGTTTGAATTTTGTATAATGAGTCTGACACTAAATAAATATTTCATTTACTAACCAATTATAATCAAGAACAGAGTCATCTGATTTATTCACGTTTTCACTTATTACCAGACAGACAAACATCAAGAGTGCTGACAACCAACTATTTATTTTACCATATCGTTTTTTTTTTACTTTATTGTCTATTCTCTTTATAGTTTGTGTTATATTTCATTTTATTACCTTCGATGTATATGTATATCTTTACTACATCCATCAACACACTTGGTAATAAAGTTATTTCTGGTTCAACAATGATAGCAACAATTAAATACTTTATTCATGCTGAAATGCATGCTGAGTTTCTGTATTGTCAAAATGTTTTTTTGGATAAAATTTCAAGGAACACAGAAAATGTAGTTTAAGTATGTTAATATTTTTCTGTAGGTAATTGTCATGAATCTGGTTGCCACTCTCTACATCTCTTGCACCACACTACAGCTGCACATCACCTATGGACTGCATCTCCCATCATGCACTGCACTCACACATTCCCATCCACCATTACACCAATCACACAGCTGTCACCAATCACTAATTAACCCTGATTGTCTTGCCACACCTGCACCTCATTCACACACACACACACATATATTACATGCTCTTACATGCACTCACCGCGAAGTCTTGTTCTTGCCCCGGCTGACATTTCTGAGCGTTATTCATCCTACTATTTGTGATCTCTGTGTTTGACCCTGGACTGCCCGACCTTGGAACTCTGAACCCGTGCCTGTGACCCCGACTTCTGCCTGGTATTGTTTACGTCTCTGCCCTGCCTCTGATATTCCTGTTTTTGCCCGCTGACCTTTGCCTGTTTGATTCTGTCTATTAAACATCTTACTGCACTTGGATTCACACGCCTTTGACCAGTCATTACAGTAATAAGGCAACAGGTCTCTTTCATTCAATTATTGGGGGAACACATACAAATGTAATAGTTTTACATATTTCACATTTGTTATTAAAATTGTTTAGTTCATTTATTTTAGATTATTATATTAAATAGTTATTATATTTTAAATTAATTGTGACCACACAATATCACATAATAACAAAACATTATTTTTCTAATTATAGAGAAGATTTTTTACCTAATTTTTCTAAGCCAACATTTTTTTTGTCACTTATTAACTAATGACTTTTTCCAGCAAATACTTTATTCAGCCATCACTGTAATGTCTTTGAATTATCTTAATTTTCACATATTGATATGCAATTAATTTGATGAATGAATCAGCAGCTAATTCAGTTAAAGTGTTAATTAAATGACAGTCCAACTGGAAACACATTCACAGTACAAGAGTGTGGCTCGATCTGCTGTCTTTGTTTAATGACAGATTGAAAAGGTCAGCGGTGTCTTGGAGAGTTGCTGAGGTTTGATCCTATTCTCTTATCGTACGTACTGTATCTTATCCTCTTTGCCTCTGCCGGTCAAAACAATAGCACAACATGTCCGGCTTTACACAGATCAACATGCTGCTCTTTTGGCCCGGGTGGACTGGGATTTGTTGACATGGGCTAAGCTGTCTGTTAGCGAGCTGCCCTGTGGACAAAGGTTTTCCCTGAATGCCAATGAGAGCGGAGAGACACGGCAGGTCTTAGCTGCGGATAAAAGCACGGCTTATTGTCTTCGTTCAACCACCTGCCGGCCTGACCTCCTGGCTTAGACCGGACACGTCACCCGTCATTAAACAAAACAATATGCTCCAAATCCGATTGGCTGCTACGCCAGTCCAAAATCACAGGATTACCAACCAGATTCCCCGGGATCCCACGAGGCTCCGCTCAACAAACATTCAAAGGCCATTTAGCTGCAGAGAGCAGGAAGAGAGGCTTTTAACGTCCTGCCAGAATGAACGACGGCTTCTTCCTGACCCGCGGCTAAACCGCTGAAGCTGTTGTGGCGTAAGTTATCTCATAACCGCACAGTCCGGAGGAGGGGGAAGGATTCTTGTGCTTTTATTGAGCGAGGCCACACGATCTCCGAGGGAATCTCCTCATATTAAACGGGCTGGTTTGAAGGCATTATTTGTTTGATGTGGATGCATTCAGTCTTTGTTTGTTTGCTGTGATTTCAGTATAAGAAATTTGAGCTCCAATGAGGAAGACAGCATTCTCTCTTTCCTTCTCTCTTCTTCACTCTTAAAAGTCAGCAACTTTGTGTTTCTCCCAGCGGTTCAAGTCTTAAAATGTTAAGGCAGTCAGTTTTTACTCATGGAGAAGTTCAGAAAAAAAGATATTTCTAATTCAAAGGAAGGTCTGAGAGGTTGAATTGACCAAGTAAAACTGAACCTGATGCTGGTTGCATAAATTAAAAGGTAAATTGGTCCTTTGAATCTGAAAAAGTAAGAGTGATTACCCCTTGTCTGCTGCTAGTGGGTCAAACTAGTTCTTAAACGTATTGGTTATGTTTATGTAACTGGCTCTACATTTTTGTGCAACTAAAGATATATCATACTGTAGCATATGTAATTTGCTCATCAGTCTGTCTATAATGTATTGAACGTATCTATGCCTGTCGCAATAATCAATTTATCGACTTATCTCACAATATATGTACATGACCTCAATCATTTTTGGTAATACAATATATTGCCCGTTATATTCACAGCCTGAATTCTGGAAATGTTGGGCCGCTTTTACATTTTTAATAAAATTTAAACTGAAAGACTTTCAAATCACATGATCCAATATTTTATTCACAATAGATTGTAGAGAACATACAAAACTTTTTAAATGGAGAAATGTTACACTTTTATCCACTAAAAGATCTAATTTCAAATTTGATGCCTGCTACAGATCTAAAAAAAGTTGGCACTGGGGCAACAATGGGCTGAAAAAGCAAGACATTTTGAAGAGAGCTGGGAGAACAACTAATTAAGTTATTGACATCAGGTCTGTAACATGATTAGCTATAAAAGGGATGTCTTAGAGAGGCAGAGTCTCTCAGAAGTAAAGATGGGGAGAGGCTCTCCAATCTGTGAAAGAGTCCGTAATAGATTTTTGAACACTTTAAAAACAATATTTCTCAACATAAAATTGCAAAGACTTTGCAAATCTCATCATCTACAGTGTATAACATCATCAAAGGATTCAGAGAAACTGAAAAAATCTCTGTGTGTGTAAGGGACAAGGCTGAAGACCTTTGTTGGATGCCCGTGGTCTTCGGGCCCTCAGGCGACACTGCATCACTCATCGGCATGATTCTGTCATTGACATTACTAAATGGGCCCAGGAATACTTCCAGAAACCACTGTCGGTAAACACAATCTGCCGTGCCATCTGCAGATGCCAACTACAGCTCTATCATGTAAAATGAAAGCCATTTGTGAACATGGTCCAGAAGGGCCGTCGTGTCTTGTGGGCCAAGGGTCATTTAAAATGTTCTGTTTCAAAGTGGAAAAGTGTTTTAATGGTCAAACGAGTCCAAATTTGACATTCTTGTTGGAAATTATGTATGCCGTGTCCTCTGAGTTAAAGAGGAGGGAGACTTTCCAGCGTGTTATCCGCATTCATTTCAAAAGCCAGCATCTCTGATGGTATGGGGGTGCATAAGTGCATACGGTATGGACAGCTTGCATGTTTTGGAAGGCACTATGAATGCTGAAAAGTATATAAATATTTTAGAGCAACATATGCTCCCCTCCAGATGACGTGTATTTCAGCAGGACAATGCAAAACCACATACTGCAGCTGTTACAACAGCGTGGCTTCGTAGTGGAAGAGTTCGGGTGCTGAATTGGCCTGTCAGTCCAGATCTTTCACCTATAGAGAACATTTGGGGCATCATTAAACAAAAAATATGCCAAAGACGACCACAAACTCTTCAGCAGCTGGAAACCTATATCAGGCAAGAATGGGACCAAATTCCAACTCCAAAACTTCAGAAACTCATAACCTCGATGCCAAGACGTCTTCAAACTGTTTTAAAAAGAAGAGGAGATGCTACAGCATGCTAAACATTCCCCCGCCCTAACTATTTTGAGACCTGTAGCAGGCATCAAATTTAAAATGAGCTCATTTTGTGCATAAAATGTAAATAGTTATCAGTATGAACATTTGTTATGTTATCTATGTTCTATTATGAATAAAACGTTTGCTCGTGTCAATTTGAAATTATTTTCATTCTTTTCTTTTCATTCTTTTCTCTTAATTTTATTCAAATAAAAAAAAACGTCCCAACATTTCCCAGAATTTGGGTTGCCCATAAAAATGTATGTCACCATGTTTTTTGCATTCCACCTGCGCCTGTGTCATAATGTGGTGTAGTCATGAGTTGCTAGTTAAAACAAAATAAAAGTTTAATCTGCAGATATGGCCTTGTTTAGAGATCTGTGCCTTTGTGCATACGGACATCTGACTGCTGAAGTAGTGTGTGTTTTTCAGCAAATAGTGTGCACCCTTAATTTACAGAGAAAAGAAGACCAGGGACAAATCTGTAGACGGAAAAAATCTCCTTACAAGTTCTTTGTGCATTTTTATTTTGTTCTACTTGTTACTTTACACTTTCAGTTAGAAAATGTTTATTTACTATTTATTTAAGATTTTTTAAAATCTTATATTTTGATACTTAATTTCCATGATCTAAATATTATTAAGAATTAAATGTTTGTTGTCACTTGAAAGTGTGTAGGCCTTCTTGCACTATTATGCTGTTATATTATGATTATATATTATTATAAAAATAAAATCGCTTATTGCAATTATTTACGGGGCAATATATCGCACAACAAAAAGTTGTTATCATGACAGGCCTAAATGTATCATGTTTTTAACTAGGACTGAACTTTTTTTTGGGCAGGCAAATTACTTTTTTTCCCCACATATATAATTTATTCAAAATACATTATTAAAATTACTTGACATATATCTGATGGATTTTGAAATAATTTGAAATAATACAATATTAATTAGATATATATTGGGAGGCACAAAGTTAAAAAATGTGTAATCAGCCAGAGATTGTAATAAGGAAAATGTATTAAATAAATAAAATGAAAACATATTTATTTTAATTTATGTTTAAATAGGAAGAAAATCTAAAGCAAAATATTTCATTACTGTTCCTTAATAAATGTATAAAAAAAAAAATGTAAACATAATTTGGGAAAATATGAATATTTTGAACGTTTGGTTGCTGCATGTAATACTTTGGCCTGTTAATGACATGACAGTTTAGGTTGTGAAAACAACTTTTATGAAAACAAACTAAGAAAAAAAACCTGTTCAAATAGTGCAATGACAATAAGCCGTTAAACTGAATTTTCCTTGGTGAGATCTGTAGACCAGAGTGACAAGAACAAGCTTTTAGTTTCTCATTAAAATATGCAAAGCAAAAAGCATGCAAAGCATGTTCAGAGAGATATATGACCTCCATATGACTGCATTAGCTATGATGCTGACCCTACACAGTCCGAAATAAAGTTTAAGGCAAAATAAAGGCAGACTCAAAATGGAAGTAAAAACCTGAAGATTTCTGAAGTTTGAGGTAATTGACCAGGCAGCATTTGAGATGAAGTCCATCTATTCAGTGTGGAAAACAATGAAATCTGGAGTTCATAACAGAGAACATATGGAAGCCCACAGAGGCCATGCGTTATTATGTTTGTCTTGCATTCATTATTTTGACAAAACAAGTTTTCTTTTAAAGTCAAGACTATTAAGCATAAAAAATGAAAAAATGCACTTAAAGTAACTTTTCCAGAAATTAGCGGTGTGCTGTGACAAAATGCTGTATTTCTGATTTCATTGTTGATTTTGCATATACAGTATATGCAATTAAAAAAATGAGCAATTGATGCACTCCTCAACTGTCCTTTCTCTCATATCATATTGTTAGTCAAATTCAGTAGTTATTTTAGGCATGAATCAATACAAAAGTAATTAATCAATTTAAGACCAACCTTTAAACATTTAAATCTTTCTATTTGCTTGTATCTGACTTTTAAACTACTTCGAATGATTATTATCTTGTAGTTAAACTCAAAATCACTTTCATAAAACGGCTTACTAATACTAAATATGCAATGACCATCTTGCACGGTTAGCTTAAATTTTAACAATACATGCAAATCTACTTAATTTCTACAATTACGAGGGAATAGTTGCTATACTGAAGCATTCATTCTTAATTATCAGTTGCAGGAATAAGAAAACTGGTGAATCATCTGGATGAATGCCAGTGACTGACGTTGAATGTGGATCGTTATTCTGCAGGGCTCATAAGCAGCTGTCAGTGGAGAAGCTTTCTCCGGCTACACGATCCTTACTGACAGCGCAGGAACTGCAATCATGTGACACGTCTGTTTCTATGGCTACAAAGACTTCATTCCTGAAGTGAAGCCCAGCGTTTTGAATTCAGCTGATGCTGGGTCAACGAATAAGCCATGTTACATTATCAGGGTTGACTAAGCATCAGAAGATGTCAAATGCGTATTGTTCTGCAGAGAATTAGCAGCCGCTTTGACAAACACTGGCTCTCCAGAGCGTCTGTACTGAGATCTGCTTGTGTAAGGATCGGGGGAGTCTCCAACTTGACATTTAGATATTGATGTAACACATAACTGCGCCTAATGCTCAGAGTTAATCTAACAGGCTTACAGATCCAGGATCTTACATCATGGTATGGTCCTGAAACTTTTACAAAGGTTAAATGTCCTGTCTGATACGTGCAGGACATGCAGATTTATAATCTGGTTAAAAGAAATGCAGAACTGAAGAATCCTCACACAGATCATTTCAATATGATCACAGTCTTTAAGCTCCAAAACCACACCATAAAAGTAGCTTATATAATGTGTGTACTACAGTCCAGTGATATAAAAGCTTTATATGAAGAACAGAGTCAAATTTAAGTTATAACTCAATCACTACAGGTTGTCACCCAATGGTATCTCTCACATTTCATTTTCAGTTTC
Organism: Schizopygopsis pylzovi; assembly: GCA_027422435.1. Taxonomy (NCBI): domain Eukaryota; kingdom Metazoa; phylum Chordata; class Actinopteri; order Cypriniformes; family Cyprinidae; genus Schizopygopsis; species Schizopygopsis pylzovi. Next base: position 32,218,868 of record CM049830.1, read on the forward strand.
ACATATTTGATATGATGCACAGCATCCAATAAATCAGGGCTTCTCAAAGTCCGGACTCCGGACCGAGAGGGAATTCAATCCTGACCCGCCTCCACTTGATATTTCAAGTGCACTCATATCACTCAGACCTCCGTGCGGCACGCGTGGCGCGCACACACACACACACACACACATGTTGGGTTTCCATGTTTTATGGGGACTTTCCATAGACGTAATGGTTTTTATACTGTACAAACTGTATATTCTATCCCCTTACACTGCCCCTATCCCTAAACCTAACCATCACAGGAGACATTCTGCAATTTTACATTTTCAAAAAACATCACTTAGTCTGATTTATAAGCTGGTTTCCTCATGGGGACCAAAAAATGTCCCCACACGGACAAGGATTTTGGATATTGCCATCGTTGTGGGGACATTTTGTCCCCATAACGTAGGGTATACCTGAACCACACACACACACACACACACACACACACACACACACAGGCGCATGAACCAGTGTTGCAGTGATTACAGAGTCTTTTGTTAGACAAAGCACATAGCAACTAGCGACATTTTGGATAAACCTTAGATTTCATTCAGTAATCCCCCCCCCCCCCCCCCCGCAGTTTCTCATAAAGTAGCACTCTAAATAAAGTTGAATTATAATTTTTATATTCTTAATTTTTATATCAGTCTCAAGCAATATGTCAGTAAATATGTTAATATATTTGACCTTTAGTGTGAAATAAATGTTTAAATATATTACTTTTTGCTAGGGCCTTCTTGTTACTTTTGAGTGGTTTTTGGCATGTCAGTCAAGGTCAAGGTTTCTTTATTTGTCACATAATAAATTATACAGGGTATAATTAGAAGTGAAATGTAGAGAGACAGGGAATTGAAGAAAAATACAGCATAACATGAGGAAGGTGAGGAGAAAAAAAATAACCCCCAGACTATGCTCCTTGGGGAGTACAGTGTGAGAACAGGAAAAACACCTCAGCAACAAAAGCACATAATACACCATAGACACACGACTTTGCAACAGGGGAAGTAATCCAGCTCCGGCAAGCAGCCGTCCGGTCCTGCAGCCATTCCCGGCGCCGGCCACAGACCCGCTTGTCAGGCTGGCGGTTCAAAGCGATGGAGGCGAGGGATCGGGGGTGGGGAGGTGAGTGCATATATATGTGTGTATGTGTGTGAGGAACGCAAGATGATTTCCAGCAGCAGCCTTGGCCGAGGCCAGTGCTGGTTCAGGGGAGCCAAAAATAGATAAGATTGCGATTGTTTAGTCTTGGGGCGAGTAACCGCATTCCAATTCCACGGCTACTCTCTTTGTCCATTCTGGTCTCCAACACCATCAATTTTCCTTTGCAAAGCCGTGAGCTTCTCCATGATAGAATCCATATTGCGGTTAATAGTCTCAGTCTCAATGCTGATCGCTCTTCCCACTGCTTCAATCATGACGGGCAGCCGTGTGAGGCTTTGGACAGCTGTTCCCGTTTTCTGAATTCTTCGATAACCCAGGGAAAAGCCTAATCCAATCAGCAGAAGACCTGTTATCATGGTTCCGAATAGGTAGATATCTTCAATGTCCTCCACGGAAAGAGCCGCTAGACACACGATCCACCACCTCTCCCACGCGTCCATCGTATAGCCAGCTGCGAACGTTCCGTCCGGGACAGACAGGTTCCCCGAAACCCAAGCTTCTCGTCGAGAAGATGGTGTCAATTGCGTTGAGAGACCAGTTGATCAAATCCATAATTTTCCAGTTTGGAGAGCAGTGCAGAGAGTGTCTCTCAATAGATGAGAAGAGACGAGACAAGAGAGCAAGCAGGGAAAATAAGGGCGAGGACGGGGAGTGAAAAATGCGACCGCCTCCGTTGAGTGCCAAAGAAGAGGTCCCTATAAGCCTTGAAAGAGAAAAGAGCTGCATCAAGATGAGCACAAAACTCTCTTTGTTTTCCACAAAATACATAATACATTTTCAAGACATGAGAGAAACTATTCCTTTTAGTCTGAAATAATTATTTCAACTCTCATTCAGTCAAATACAGCATATTTTCACCATCTAAACACCAACCAAGTCCCACTGTTGGCTTTCAACATTAATATACATGTCCACCTAGGGCACTACAGGCCATCTGTAGAGGACAACATTTCTGGGAAAACTCAGCGGCAGAATGAATCATGCTGATTCTGCTGAAATGGGCTCCAATCACACAAGATTGGAAGAAATTGTGGGCCAATCGGCCCTGAGTGTTCCCAATATAGCGTTAAGGCTTTTTGTAGTAGGGCTGTAATTGAGTGTCCAGGGCCGAGCTGAGGGTCACTACCTGGTGCGGAGAGAGACGGACAGGTGAGCTAATGTATTCTGCTAGTGATACAACTAAGGGTGGCATCTCACACAAACTCTGTTCAAACGCTTTCATTGGCCACTCACAGTGCAGGTGAGCAGGTGAAAATCTGCTTAACATCATAATATTTACAGACAAGACCACAGCGCTCTGCGATCCTGTCTGATTGCAGACTCGCTAACATGCATTTTTTGGAAAATATGGACTGTACGGATCATGTGACCATCTAATATCCAGCAGAGCAGAGCTGTGTGGACATACAGCTCAACAGAGAATAACAGTTCACCATAGACAAACTGACCGAAGAAACAAACATATAGAGAACGTATGACCATGAGATCTGAGAAGAGCATTCCAGATAGAGAGATGTTCTAGATATAACGATAGAACGAACGACAGATGGACAGAACAATGGAACAAACGATAGATAGATAGAACAATGGAACAAACGATAGATAGATAGATAGATAGATGGATGGATGGATGGATGGATGGATGGATGGATGGATGGATGGATGGATGGATGGATGGATGGATGATGGATGGATGGATGGATGGATGGATGGATGGATGGATAGATGGATGGATGGATGGATGGATGGATGTTGGATGGGGATGGATGGATGTGATGGATGGATGGATGGATGGATGGATGGATGGATGGATGGATGGATGGATGGATGAGATGGATGGATGAGATGGATGGATGATGGATGGATGGATGATGGATGGATGGATGGATGAGATGGATGAGATGAGATGGATGGATGGATGGATGAGATGGATGGATGATGGATGGATGGATGGATGATGGATGGATGGATGGATGGATGGATGGATGGATGGATGGATGGATGGAAGGATGGATGGATGATGGATGGATGGATGGATGAATGGATGGATGGATGATGGATGGATGGAGATGGATGGATGGATGGATGGATGGATGGATGATGGATGGATGGATGGATGGATGGATGGATTGAAGATAGATGGATGAGATGGATGGATGAGATGGATGGATGGATTGGATGAGAGGATAAGAGAAAGAATGAAAAGATGAAAGATAGGGAAATGGATGGGATAAAGGATGGTTATGGATGGGTGGGTGGTGGTGGATGGATGGATGGATGATGGATGGATGGATGGATGGATGGATGGATGGATAGATAGATGGATGGATGGATGGATGGATGGATGGATGGATGGATGGAGGGAGGGAGGGAGGGAGGATGGATAGATAGATGGATAGGTGGATGGATGGATGGATGGATGGATGGATGGATGGGTAGATAGATAGATAGATAGATAGATAGATGGATGGATGGATGGATGGATGGATGGATGGATGGATGGGTAGATAGATAGATAGATAGATAGATAGATAGATAGATGGATGGATGGATGGATGGATGGATGGATGGATGGGTAGATAGATAGATGGATAGATGGATGGATGGATGGATGGATGGATGGATGGGTAGATAGATAGATAGACTTGATCATACTTCAAATACATTATTTTAAAAAATACAATATATGACTTATATGTAATAATTTTGTATAATTTGAAATGAAGGAACAAAGAAAAGAAAAGAAAAGAAAAGAAAAGAAAAGAAAAGAAAAGAAAAGAAAAGGGAAAAGGAGTCGGGAGTCAAAAGAAGTGAAGCTTTAACTGATGGTGGGCGGTTGGTGGTGCATTTGCATATATTACTATTACAATTCCAATGATTAATTTCAGCATACTTCAAATAGTTTCTTATCATGAGCAAACCCTCTCTGATTCAGCCTTTAAACCCCCCAATCCCCTCACAGACAAACACACACATGATAACACACCGTTCACCTCTGAAATAACCCTCATCATTCACCCGCTGTAATGCACTTCAGCCGGAGCTCTTATTACAGGTCATACTTTACCCTGGGTTAGTAATGAGATCGTTAACTGTACATGTGAAACTATATATACTATAGGACTATGAATACTGTAAATGTCATGTGAATGATTACACTAGAGCTGCATGTTGCTTGCAAAAAATACAAACACATCTAAAAAAAACAGTTACTTTTCAATAAAAGAATATGTTTTTAGTGTGTTGATGGTGCTGTTACAACAAAATATTATACAAAAAAGGTATGTCAAAAAATTAAATGATCATAAAAAATAACACTAAAGATGAAAAATCATACAAATATCACTAAGAGTAAACTAAAAAAATAGTAATAAAAAAAGGATTTCAAGATAGAAGCTTATAAAACACTATGTTTACATTTTTTTTGTTCAAATTGACCATATACGGATTATTTGCATTTAGTAGAAAGAAGAAAGAGCACACCAAAGATTATAAACACTGTGTCTTACAGGATTTGCCCCTCCAAACATCACGTATGTCATTGTGAAGCATGCAGGTTTCATTCTGCATTCAGTCTGTCGCTGCACAAACTTGATTTTATACTTGCAGTGTGAAATAGGCTTTACAGTTTTTCTTCTTGCACACTCCATACATTTATAAAAGTCATATCAGAGTAGAAGCTATAGTAGTGCATAAATGGCTTTTTGTATAAAAATGGGCAATCGAGGAACATGAAGATCAGTGTATGAATGCATGAATAATTAAACCTAATATCTCTCTAAATCACACAGGCGTCGATGGATCATCTCAAACGTGACCGCTGCCTCCACATTGTCAGGGACAGATGCTCATGGATCTTATGACAGTCGTCAAAATTTGTTTTTGTTTTTTTAGGAATTGTACTGTCGTTGGATCAAATATGGTCTTCCATCATGATGAATATGTGGTTTTAATGCTTTCATAAATGTGTCAATTATCCTCAAACTAACCAGAGGTTGGCTGGAAAAATTCCAATCAATTCTTCTCCCAAAGTTTTCTCATTGACTATCCTGTTTCACTATGAAACATATCAGATTACAGAAGTAACATGAGTGTTGAACGGTGTTTCGTGCTGAATCTTTAGGATTGTACAACTATCCAGGATAAGTGATCTAAATGAATGAGACATCAAAAGGCTTTGCTGTGATATCCTCCCACTTCATCATCGGAGCGCCGCCTCCGAACAGTAGGGCACAGCCAGAGCGACAGGTAATTTACTTACAATACAGAACGTCACAATCTGCCCTGCTTCACTGGAGAGAGTAGAGCAGAGTTGGGTAGAACTTCACTCTATTGCTTGATAAATTACTGGCACTTCCCATGAACACAGTGTGCACAACTCCCATGTGTCAGCTTAGACAACTTCTGTTAGACTACTAGTGTTATTTCAGTATCACTTATACAATTATAGCTTCAAAAAAAAAAAACATTTATAATACGTTAGCCCATTAAGTTCGGTCTTGACCTCTCTAGCTGTGTTACAAACCAACTATAGTCCTATAACTAAAAAATCTACTAATTAAAGACCAAAAAACGAATATTTAACTGTAGTATTTTGTGTGCAACCAGATTACTGCATGATTTTCCTCCATTACAAAAACAAAAATCACACACAGTACAAAATAGTTGTTTCCCAAATGACATACTAGGCCTACACACATGCACCTACATGATGCCAGTAGTTTCAGAATAAGAGCCAAATAGTGAGCAAAAATGAATTTCTACTTTACTCTTTATGTTACTGAATTGTTTTATGTCAAACAAAACCTCAGGCACTACTACCACAGGTTCCCTGTATCTCGTCTGATCTCAGAAGCTAGCAAGCTTTGGAAATATTCACCTCATGCATGTACAGAGTATTTTTAAACATACCTGTACTATTCCCTTTTTAGTGTTAGTAGAGGAAACAACGAGGAAACAACAGGGATGCTAGTTAAGGTGTTAAAAATAAACACAGACCAGCAACACAATGACATTACACAGTACAATAATAGTCCTGATGAATCATTTATATTGCAGGCAGAAAGAACATGTATAGCCTTTAAATGAATTTGACTAAACAATGTAATATCTTCAGCATAATTAAACATGTTATGATGGTTTCTCTGTTTATGAACTCTGAATAATCTGATTATATTTAAATTCATGTGTGCTCATTAAGAGATAATTCCTGCTGCTGCTTTTTCATATTGTAAATGAAATAAAAAAATCAAGGCAAGCAGAAAAACAGCAACATCTTCACAAAATAATGAAAATCAAGAATAAAGTCAGTAAGAAAAATGTAATTGAAGAGAAAAATAAGGAAAGACAAAAAACCTTTCAGCGTAAACAACAAGTTAAATATTAATTTACATATTCATTTAATTTTCTAATCTCTGTTGAAAAAGCAGCTAGTTATACATCAAGCTAATATAGATGAGTGGTTACGATACGTTTTACTTGTAAATCCTGAAATCACCTATTTGTTTTTTGTAGTATAGAGTCAGACTGTTAGATATAAAACTGATAATCTGCAATCTGAAGGCTATAATAAATCAGTCCTCTGAGAGACTGATGGACATTGTACTCAGAAGCCTTTAAATCACAAGCGCAGCGTGATTGGCCGTTTAATGGATGATGTTGCCCGTGAGAACGCGTGCGGTGATCATTAGACCCAGACAGAGCTCCAGGGAAGCGACGCTAGTATGACTAACTGATCATTTCTAAATGAGAGCCATAACACGACAGCCACTAATATTCTCCATGGTAAGACATACAAATTGAATAATTGAGTGCACTGGCCCAAAAATGACACGCGTTAACGCTTATGAAAAGAGCGGACAGCAAAAAATAGATTCCCAGCCTTATCAGCATCTAATCCAGAAAAACAAACACTTGTTATCTGCTCACCGCACTTCTCCTATATGTTTCATTTACAATAGAGCAGATACTGTTTTATTTGTTATTATAACAAATATTTGATGGTCAATATGACACCAATGTCCAATCATTTATTTGATCAAAAATACAGTAAAAACTGTACAATTGTGAAATATTATTACAGTTTAAAATAACCGGTTTCTATTTGAATATATATAAAAAATATAATATTGCGGCGATCAAAGCTGTATTTTCAGCATCATTACTCCGGTCTTCAGTGTCACATGATCTTCAGAAATCACTTTAATATGCAGATTTATTTGCTCAGGAAACATTTTAAATGCATGTTACAGATAGTTCATTCATTCATTCATTCATTTGGCTGGAATAATTTGTTTCAGGATTCTTTGATGAATAGAAAGTTCAAAATTACAGTATTTATTTCCCCCAAAAAAAATGTAAACATCTTTAATGACACTTTAAATAAACGGAATGTGTTTTTACTAAATAAAATAATTAATTTCTTAAAAATAAATAAATAAAACTCTAACTGCCCCTAATATATGTTCTGTATGCTGATATATATGTGCAGTCTGAAAGTGTGTGTTCATTCATATTTTACAAAGCCTTGAATGCAGCTCAACCAATGAAAATGCAGACTTCACACCAATAATCACCATTTACACTGATAAGCTTTTCAAACCTGGGTTAATAATTACAGTTCATCTAAAGATTATGTAATAATTTTCTCACCGGTCCCATTTTATGTTAAGTTTCTTTAACTACTATCCATGTATGCAATTACTTGTTAGGTGCACCCCTGTCTGCCTATTCCTCTGGGCCATCTTCCACTCCATGGGCCTGGCCCACCATACCTATCCCAGTTCCGCCTCCTGCCCGCCCCCCTAGATATTTTTCTGTTTTTGTGTCGTCCACCACCCGCCACAATCTCCAGCCCCCTATACCAACGCATCCGCCAGTTCGAGGCCCTGAGCTCCTGCCATCAGCAGGGAAATGACATCAGGACGTTTGCCGTGGAGTTCAGTGGTGCAGCAGAGGGGTTAGGGTACAATGAGATGCCCCTCAAGGACCTCTTCAACAGTGCCCTTGATGAGCCCCTCAGCCGGGTAGGACCACCTGATATATGGGTGAATTTGTGGAATTTTTGGCACGTTCCCCAGCTATGGTGGCTGGTGTGCCTCAGGTGGTGGGCGACGAAGCTGCAGAGCCCCCAGTGGCGGCCGACGAAGCTGCAGCACACCCTGGGATTCCTGGGCTGGTACGCAAGCTGGAGAATCCACCCATGAGTTCGGTACGGGCAGCTGGCCTTCCAAGACTGGCTCCTCCCAAGGCGGCGGTGCCTGTTCCAGAGTCCGCTCCAGACCACGCTCCGTTCCGTGGGCCCACAGAGTCCGCTTCAGACCACGCTCCGTTCCGTGGGCCCACAGAGTCCGCTCCAGACCACGCTCCGTTCTGGGAGCCCACAGAGTCCGCTCCAGACCACGCTCCATTCCGTGGGCCCACAGAGTCCGCTCCAGACCACGCTCCGTTCCGTGGGCCCACAGAGTCCGCTCCAGACCACGCTCCGTTCCGTGGGCCCACAGAGTCCGCTCCAGAGCCCGCTCCGTTCCGTGGGCCCACAGAGTCCGCTCCAGACCACGCTCCGTTCCGTGGGCCCACAGAGTCCGCTCCAGACCACGCTCCGTTCCGTGGGCCCACAGAGTCCGCTCCAGAGCCCGCTCCGTTCCGTGGGCCCACAGAGTCCGCTCCAGAGCCCGCTCCGTTCCGTGGGCCCACAGAGTCCGCTCCAGAGCCCGCTCCGTTCCGTGGGCCCACAGAGTCCAATCCAGAGCCCGCTCCGTTCCGTGGGCCCACAGAGTCCGCTCCAGACCACGCTCCGTTCTGGGAGCCCACAGAGTCCGCTCCAGACCACGCTCCATTCCGTGGGCCCACAGAGTCCGCTCCAGACCACGCTCCGTTCCGTGGGCCCACAGAGTCCGCTCCAGAGCCCGCTCCGTTCTGGGAGCCCACAGAGTCCGCTCCAGACCACGCTCCGTTCCGTGGGCCCACAGAGTCCGCTCCAGAGCCCGCTCCGTTCCGTGGGCCCACAGAGTCCGCTCCAGACCACGCTCCGTTCTGGGAGCCCACAGAGTCCGCTCCAGAGCCCGCTCCGTCTGCGCCGGCCACCAGATGTCTCTGTATGTTGAGCACATGGCTTGTTATTTGTTGTTGGTGCCATGTGCTCTCCTGTCTATTGTCTGTCTCCTTCCATCTTGTTACTCAATCATTGTTTCAGTTGCTCCACCTGTGTCTCCCTCGTTACCCTCGTTTGTGACCCTATATAGCCTCCTGGTGTCTGTAGTCCTGGGCTGATCCGTTGTCTTTCGTCGTTTGTGTGTTATGTTAACTGCACTACAGTTCTCTGCCTGTTTTCCCCTTCGGGGTGGTTTTTGTTTATGTTTTATTTTGTTATTAATAACCGATTCCCCTGCATGTTGAGTCCTCGCCATCTCTCTCCTCACGCATCCTAACACAGTGTACTTATTGTGTTCAAATAGATTTGAAAGAAAGAAAAACAATCTTTTATTACTTTTGAGGTGGGATATGGGTATAGTATAGGGACAGGTTTGATCAGGTTTAGGGTGGGTTAAGAGGTAGAGGTCGGGTTGACAGAATAATAATAGTAAAATGAACCCATTTAAGTTTGATACGGTCACCCTAATAAAGATCCTCATTCATTTTGTACCAAATAATTACTGCTACTAGCATAATAATGTCAGAACAGTTTTTGAACCTCTTAAATTACTCCTATCTATTTAACTTCCATAACTATCAACTATGACTTTTGCCTCCATAGATTCCTTATTGCTGCTTATTAATAGTTAGTAAGGTAGTTATTATATTAAGTTCAGGTATGGAATTGCATTAGGGATCTATAATATGATCATTGAGTTAAAGTATTGAGTAAAGATGTGTTTTATAAGTACTAATAAACAGCCAATATGCTAAAAAGAGTGATAACTAGTTAATTGGTCCCTAAAATCAAGTATTATTTATCATATATACTTTGCACAGCATACAAAGTTGACATATGCACGGAATACACAGTTGACTCACTACATTCAAGAACAATGTCTTTATGCATGAGTATATAACAGAACACAAAACATGAAATACTGTTAATAAAAGATGCGTGACTGGACCTTTCTTTTCCAGAATTGTGAATTCACAATTAACATGTTTTATTTTTTAATCTATAACATTTTTTCTCAGACTGCCAAAATTTTTTGCACAAAACGAAATTGAAAATGCATAAGCAAGCTGACAACTGTACGCCACTCACACTCTCGCTTGCTATATTAAAAGAGCAGGTATACAGTACAGTGCATTATGTGCATGGTTCAGTAAGCTGTTATTTTCTTCTTCCAAACGAGTTCTTGTAGCAACATCACCGTTGACCAATCAGAACCCACCGAAGCAGACGCTGGACTCCATCAGTGACTGGCAGAGGAAACCATGGCATTTCAAGGAATTAATTGAGTGCCACCGTCTTTATAATCCACCATCAATATCTCGGCCTTGCTGCCCAGAGCTGTTATGGAAACAATGCTGGGAAGAGGAAAATGAAACATGGCAACAGCCTGATGTCAGAGGGCTGGCTGGAGGATAATTGCAGTTGTGGTTAGTGTTTAACGATGGCTTTGAGCTCTCAGCTCGATGATTTGACAAACCAAGAGCGATCCTTGATTCACTATTAGCAGAGCTCATGTTACGCTTTCTTTGTTTTGCAGCAGTAGTTGTTTACAGCATGTCAATTGAAGTTGAGCACAGTATGTAGCCTCTCTAATAGATGATGTTCATAAAAAATGTTGATTCGGGAGATCAAAAACAGCTTTGTCACTTTGGGGCAAGATTTCCATTTTGTGCAACAAACAACACCTGCACAAAACTGTATAAAAATATCAATTACCATATTCAGAAAGCTAGCACTATTTTCCTGGAGCAATTAGCCCTGCACTATTATTTCCCCACAGGAAGTAAACAGTAAATGCTTTTATTTAAAATAGATGTTTGTTTGCATATTCTTGCAATCGTGACAGAAGCAATTCATCAAACGATCAAACGATGAATTCAATGGTGTTGCTTGTGTTTTTATTATTTGATTTTTGTAACTCATGGAGTTATGATGGTATAATTCCATAAATTAGACATACATTTTCAAACATCTGTTATTCATCGTGCATGATGTACTGAGTGAAATCATTCAGTCTGGATTCATACTTATGGCTGATATGATGTGTCTTCAATTAAAAATATAACCTACCATTATTTTTGAGGAAATTTAATACTTTTTATTCTGCAAAAATGCATTAAATGATTCAATGGTGATCTTTTATGCATGCATTCATAAAAGTGACAAAAATAATTTAATGTCCACTGTGTTTTTTGAAAACCAACGTCACTGCACCCATTTACCAATACATTTTGGAGCACTTCATTCTTTCTTCTGCTGACCAGCTTTTTAAAGATGCAGCAAACTCACCAGACCTGAACACCAGAGAGAATCTATGAGTATTGTCGAGAGGAAAATGAGAAACAAGAGACCAAAACATGCAGATGAGCTGAAGACCACTGTCAAAGAAACCTGGGCTTCACACCACCTCAGCAGTGCCACAAACTGATCACCTCCATGCCACGCCACCTCAGCAGTGCCACAAACTGATCACCTCCATGCCACGCCACCTCAGCAGTGCCACAAACTGATCTCCTCCACGCCACGCCACCTCAGCAGTGCCACAAACTGATCACCTCCACGCCACACCACCTCAGCAGTGCCACAAACTGATCTCCTCCACGCCACACCACCTCAGCAGTGCCACAAACTGATCACCTCCACGCCACACCACCTCAGCAGTGCCACAAACTGATCTCCTCCACGCCACGCCACCTCAGCAGTGCCACAAACTGATCACCTCCATGCCACGCCACCTCAGCAGTGCCACAAACTGATCACCTCCACGCCACACCACCTCAGCCGTGCCACAAACTGATCACCTCCATGCCACGCCACCTCAGCAGTGCCACAAACTGATCACCTCCATGCCACGCCACCTCAGCAGTGCCACAAACTGATCACCTCCACGCCACGCCACCTCAGCAGTGCCACAAACTGATCACCTCCATGCCACGCCACCTCAGCAGTGCCACAAACTGATCACCTCCATGCCACGCCACCTCAGCAGTGCCACAAACTGATCTCCTCCATGCCACGCCACCTCAGCAGTGCCACAAACTGATCACCTCCATGCCACGCCACCTCAGCAGTGCCACAAACTGATCACCTCCATGCCACACCACCTCAGCAGTGCCACAAACTGATCACCTCCATGCCACACCACCTCAGCAGTGCCACAAACTGATCACCTCCATGCCACGCCACCTCAGCAGTGCCACAAACTGATCTCCTCCATGCCACGCCGAATTGAGGTAGTAATTAAAGCAAAAGGAGCCCCGACCAAGTATTGAGTACATATACAGTAAATGAACATACTTTCCAGAAGGACAACAATTCACTAAAAAATTAGTTTTTTTATTGGTCTTATGAAGTATTCTAATTTGTTGAGAGTGAATTGGTGTTTTTTTTGTTAAATGTGAGCCAAAATCATCACAATTAAAAGAACCAAAGACTTAAACTACTTCAGTCTGTGTGCATTTAATTTATTTAATACACAAGTTTCACAATTTGAGTTGAATTACTGAAATAAAATAACTTTTCCACGACATTCTAATTTATTGAGATGCACCTCTATAAGCTGACTACATGTATTCTGACACTTAGGTCCAAAATGAACACATGTATCAGATCTTCTTTTCTTGTAAACATAATAAAGCACCCAGGTCAATACAATGCACCTCAAAGTGGCCTCCTCACCCAAGTTGACTTTATTTCTTTCCGTCTGCTAAATTGTGGTCTCAAGGCATTGTGTTTCCTTCTTGTCTAAAGCAGCGCTTTCATCTTGAAGCAAAACAATGCATCTCATCTTTCTAAAGGCCTCTCATGTTTACAATGTCCTCTCTCAGGCAGACATTCCCATAGTACCCTGTGCAGCGTGGCACGGTGCTTTGAAGCCTCTCTCTCTCTCTCCATCACCGCCTGCCAGCGAGGCACATATCTGGACACAGAAACACTGAACCCCATCTAAAGCTCCAGGACAAAAGAGAACATTTACTCTTTGAGCAGGTACTTGAGACATGCTGCAAACTGCCAATATCAAGATGTGTCTGAGTATAAAAGCAACTCAAGGTACATAGACCACCAAAAAAAAAAAAAAGTCATAACTCAGTCATCGTTTTCTCATGGTATTCTGAGCCTGTATGATTTTTTTCTTCTGTGGAATTTAAAAGGCGAATTTCTGAAGAATATATTGCCTTTTTTTCTCACATCATGAGTATCATAACTGTAGACTCAAGAATTATAGTCCAAGCTTTCTAAAACCAAACAAAAGCTCTGTGCACTGAAAAATGAAAACAAAAAAAAACATATTACGTTGTAAAAGGCTGCATATTTATATATTGCACTATTCTTATGCAGTTTACAACATGGTTTCCAGCAACAAGCTATTTACAGTGTCAACAAAAATTATATAAAAAAAATTTAATTAAAAATTAAATATATTATAGCTAATTTTCTTTTCGTGAATTGAGCAGGCAAAAAAAACGTTTTTTTTTCATTATTAACTTTTTTGCTGTTTTTGTTTTAATTTATTATTAGTTGTTATTTATTTATTTATTGCAGAACAAATAATTTTATGAATTGAGGTAGTTATTAGTTATTGTAAAACAGAAATTTGCACTCGCTCACTGCTGTGGTCATCACTCATTACACTCAATACACTGATATGATTAACAGAAAAACACAGCATTGCAATCAGGTTTACAAACCCCTCATTCATCTAATCAAACAGAAACAGTTTGATTTTTGTACAATTCCTTATACATAATACATACATAATCGAGGGCTGTAATTTGAAGCCCTTGTGGCCAAAAATTGCCACTCTGAGAGAGCAAAAAATAATCACAGTCTTCCATTAACTCACATTATTTCATTCATAAAACGCTATATTTTAGAGTCTAAACTGTGCTATTTCCTTTTCTTTGCCCAGCACCCCAGCCATTCAAATAATCACTTAGATGTGAAAGTGACTGTTTTAGATCAAAAAAAAGAAAAGCAAATTATTGATTTTATTTATTTCCTTTGCATAAAGAGGGCAAAGCTCCACTCGTCCTCTCCAGCAATAATATGGCAGTAATATCATAATTTACATTTTAAAAGGGTCATTTCATTTTTTATTGCCGCATTTATTTTTGTATTTTTATATTAGTAATTTATCTTAGCAAAAAGCCTATACACATGACCCTTTTTCTGCTGCTTTATCTTTAAGACTTCTCTGTTTACTATATGGACACTCAAGAAAAGGAGTTATTCCAGGGTTTTTGCATTGAAATGTGCTGCTCAAACAGCTCAGATCAGATTGAAACGATCATGAAAATAAACTTGAGTCACTATCTAACGTCAGGAATCTTCAGAGGAATCTGCAGAAAGTTTAAAGTTGTGGAAGTTCTGGTATACTTTCATACACGAGCACAAACTCTTCAAACTCTCTGCTGTCTGACACCATTAACGTAACCGCAACTGAGATGCAAAGCTTGCCTTAGCTTGCAGATATGCTCCCATAATATCCCCACAGAGATAATGTTTTCAGATGAATTACTTGAAGATGACAGTTTCTACAGTCCCAAACACAGACTAGTTACTTGCGTCATGTGTGCAGTGCTGGGTAGTAACTGATTACATGTAATCTGAATTACGTAATGAGATTCCAGAAATTAAGTACTTGTAATTATAAAATCCTCATAATCAGATTACAGTAACTTTTTCTATTACATGATTACACATTCACATAATGGCAGTACATTTTTCATAATTTATCGATTCTTTCTTTCCTTTTGCTAAAAAATGTAGTTGGGGAATTACAGTTTAAACCCATGGACCAGGTACGATGAACAAAGACCAGGAGTCAGAGATGCGATTAATTAAAGAAAAGTGTACTGAAGAAAAGAGTTTGCCGTTTCATCCGCAGAAGTCAACACTCATAGAGTTACAATTCAAAATCCTCAACAAGTATACCCTCACAGAGATTGCTAATTACGTCAATGCATAAGTCAGCTAAATTCTGATTGGTTCTAAAACCTAGATAAACTTAGACAATGTCCACATATGGACGCAAGCTTGAAGCATATCTTCTGATGACTGTTTTGGTGACAAGTGATCAGAGGTCAGACGCAATATGTCTCTCCAAAGACGTATATCTGCTACGCTGGACATCAGCAGTTGAACGTTTGTCCTGGGACGGTCTGCGCGTCTCCCTGTACAGACAGATAATAACACACATACACAGAGAAACACTTATCTTATTCAAGGTCAACCTTAAGAGGCATGGTCACACACATAATGAGAGCAGCATCTTCAAGAGTAAAAAGGCCGACTAAAGCCATATTCAACTTATTCTCTAACATGCATAAATGTAACTTTGATTAATAATTATTCAAGAAACATAATTCGTATTATTATGAAGGTCATTGTAGATCTGCAATCCACTTCTTCAATGTACCAAACACTTTCTGCTCAAATGTTTTATTTTGATTGTTTTTATTTTAAACGAGTTCATTATTTTATTATTATTATTTATTTAATGAATTTCTTTGAATGAGCTCACAAAAACAACAACCTGCATTTCAATCATGAACCGCAGATTGGGAAACCCTGGCATACTGTAATGTTCAATACATTTCATGATGTTGATGAGAAAGTACGGAATAGATTTTCCTACGTGTTAGGTCAGAAGTAATCTAAAAGGAGTTATAATGCATTTCCTAATATGTGTAATCCAATAGATTATGTTCCGAACTGGATTTTCCATCATGTGATTTGTAATCAGTTTACGGTTTGTTAGTAATTTATTCAGCACTGCATGTATGTTTGATTGACCGCTCCAATCTTCAATCATTTTCATTATATCCAAATCAAAAGGCAGGATATTCACCTTTTATATTCTTCTGAAGCAGAGCTGCTAAAATCCTCAAAGATTCAACTCACCCCGGTAACCATCTTTTCTGTTTACTGCCATCTGGCAGGCGCTTCAGGAGCATGATGGCAAAAACTGAGAGACTGAGGAGGAGCTTCTTCCCTCAGGCCATCAGGCTCCTAAACCCAGTCTCATAAACACTTACAAGACCCATTGTTTACTGTAAATATTCTCACATTCTCATCATTGCTGCTCTATGTACAATACCCTGAACAACCCGTCTGCACATCCCTCTTATTCACATTACTATTTATTAAGTCCCAGTACACTGTTTTTCTTTTTTTGCACATCTTATTGTTTTTTGCACATCTTGTTGTTTTTTGCACATCTTATTGTTTTGCACTTTTTTTATTTCATTGCACATTTTACTCTTATTTCTCTTTTTTTACCATATGTATGCCCTTGTGTTGTGTTACTTTATATAATTTGTATTCTTATTATTTTGCACTGTCCACTGAGCGGACCTGATTCGATTACATTTCACTTCTAATTATACCCTGTATAATTTATTATGTGACAAATAAAGAAACCTTGAACCCTTGAAGAAGGAAAGGTTTGGAGCGTTTCCTGACAGGTTGGTAGAGTTCGGATGTTGAGAATGATCAGGCACTGGACCAGAAGAGCTGAAAGGGAATATGACCTTCAGTGTGACATAAACTACTTCTTGTCCAATGGCTCGGATCATTCTCAACATCTACCAACAAGTATGAAAAGGAATAAACCTGCTGAGAACAACCTGTCTGCTCTCATCAACGCAACATGGCTTATTTTGATGGGAACGAGTGCAGAGGTTTATTCTTGGAATCGAATGAAGCAGGAATGAGCCAGATTGGCAGAGTCTGTGTGACCGACTGCATTAGACTGGGCTGCCCAGTTCATTAATGTGTATCTGCTCTGCCCAATGGGATTCTGGACCATCTCCATCGCCAGTCACTTTGAATCTGGGACCTGCCTCAGTCTGACTGCTGGAGCGCCAAGATGACGCCAGCTCTGGATCTCAGTGTCTTCGGAAGATCCTCCATCACTAACTATGCTGGCTAAAGATACAGAGCTACACAGAACAACTCAACCCATGTTTGCATGCACTTCATTCAGATATAAATACATATTTGCATGCACATTATTCAGATATAACAAATAGTTTAGTGTCAATACAAGCAAAGCCCAACTGAAAGCAATTCAAACATATTTTTAAAAAGCTAACTAATTTCTCTGTGAAGTTATATTTTACAACTTTCTTGCCATTACAACATAACACCTAAACCACTAAAATGGCCACAATGACTTAAAGAGCTTTTCACAATAACACAGGTTTTTCTTTAAAACAAAATTAGTTTAGGATTAAATTATAAGCTTCACATTTCTACTGTTAAATCTTCCAAAGTTGGCACATTCAGCTCCACTGCGAGAGCCTTGCCATAACCTTGAATTTAGCTTTCGAGGGAGCTGGACAAATTATTTTCATAGTATTCAACATTATGGACTGAACCCAACCTGTGGTAAACCCAGAAAATTGATTCATAGACCAAATTCGAGCGATTTTATCTTCATTAAAAAAAACACATGTTGCACAGCTAGGCTACTATACACACAATGCACAGCTGAAATGAACACTGTTGGCAGTAAAACACCAACAACTTTTATACAAGGTTAACTGATTAACAGACTTGTTTTGGTCACACTTTAGTTTGGGGACTAGTTCTCACTATTAACCACAGTTTTTGCAGTTTAGTTGTAATAATATTCTTTCACTTGCGTATAGGCTACGCTCTTTAGAAAGAGCAAGTCTTTGCTTCCTCATAGTAGAGAAGTCCAGTGAGGTCAAGCCTTGTAGTGCTAAAACAATGACCACAGTACACGGTTTGGTGAGAAGTTTGCATGAGAGCGCTTCGAATCGTCCCTCGCTCGCTGGACCCTGGGGTCCGTTGCTATGGCAGCGATGAGAGACAAACGGGGCAGTGTGTTTGAGTGTGTCAGCACACACACAAGTGTCTTGTCTTTCTCAGTGATCTCAAACGCCTCTCTGTCTCACGCCAGAGTTTATGCATCTTTTGTTTTCTCAGATTTGAAAGAATGATTTACCACAACATTCTCTCATCGTTTACTCACGCTCGAGTCGTTTCAAACCACAAAATAAGATGTTTAGCAGAAAGTTCACAGCTTTTCTCTCTCTCACACAAAACCATTGTATGATTTCAGAAGTCATATACATTTACATTTATGCATTTAGCAGACGCTTTTATCCAAAGCGACTCACGGTGTATTACATATTTTTGTCAGTACATGTGTTCCCTGGGAATCGAACCCACAACCTTTGCGCTGCTAACGCAATGCTCTAACCACTGAGCCACAGGAACACTGTATACAGATGTTTTAATGTGCCCTTTTATTGTCCAAATATAACATATGCTGCCTTTAAAACAAAGTCAAACTAGTTTAGAATGAGGCTTGAATAAACGATGCCCCATCATTGATGCAGTGTTCTGAATTTTAATCAACTTGAATGAATAATTGATTGATTGTTCCCTCTACACTTTTATTTTCTCTGATTATTACATTTTAATGATGTGTACTTCTGTAATAACATCTACATCAGCAACGGGGAGGATTTAATATGTCACATGGGGGGTGGCACTTTATTTTAGTCTCAAGAACCTCCTATTTTGAGATGAAATTAGAAAGCTCTTTAACCTATCTATCTGTCTGTTATATATATATATATATAGCACTTTACAGCACCTCGGCAGCAACGGAGCCATAAACTGAAAATAATTGGCAGAGTACTTTCCAAAAGTGTTGCGCAATTAATGTGCTGTTCAGCTAATTACATCCAATTTGATGATTCCCGAGGCACATTCCACTTTAACAAACTAAGCCTGATATAACCGTCAAATGAGTAATCGTGGCTGACGGCGCTGACACAGTCGGGGAGAAATGCACCAGCTATTATTCGACTCAGAAAGCAGAAGAAAGAGAGACTCGTCTGTTTTCTGACAAACAGCTTAGTTCAGGTAAGGACGACAGATCCTGTGGTTCTGGTTCCCCGGTGTAAGATGACAGATTTTCTACAGTTAATACACGGTTTTTAGTACATTATTTATTTATTTTTATTTTTTTTTACAGATTTTTTTACAGATTTACAAAAAACTCTGTTTTTTAACCATTTTCAAAAACCATTTTTCTTTGTGCATTGCAATGAATCTCAATCAAACAACAGTTTGGTTATTTTGATTAGGTAAAAAATAACAAAAAATACATCTAACACAATAAAAACATGATAACATGATAAAAAACATGCTTTATCTGTTTTTGCAATATTTATATATATATATACTATGATTTAATTTTGTGATTATTACATAGAAAATGTAATAACTAATAAAATGTTTTCTTTTACATTTTTGCTTTTTAATAAAAGTACGTTGTATTTGTTTACTTCAACTCTATTTTCCATTATTTTTAAGTAAAAATACCAGCAAAAATGTCAGTAACAATATATCATATTTTAATATATTTAATAATAAACTATATAAACTAATAATAAACTAATTTAATAAGAATTGTAATAAAAATACAATTTAATAATACATTTTTTTACTCCAACTCCAATTTCTCCAATGTAAGTGCACTTGGTGCATGTCGAATGTATTAACAATTATGTATTGGACCAAGGTTATAGAACATAATGTCAGAAAATAATAAAGCGTTAACATCCAGCCTTTCAGGCTCTGTAATCAAACCTGTGTTTAATTTTTCAGATGATCCGCTCATGCTCATGCTCATGCTCAAGATTTCCTCACCTATTTTTCCTGAAAGTGTCAGGTTTTCAAAGTAACCTGAAATCAAAGGATCTACGGCGAATGACCTTGCTTCCTCTCTCAGAGCGCCTGTCTTCAGCATCTCCCTCCTAACGTGTGTTTATTTGAGCAGCAGCTTTTCAGACTGTGTCATCTTCAAGTCCCATTTGCTGCCCGTAATGAGACCATAAATCATATATTGATGTGTCAGAGTTTTCTCTGCTGGACTAATGCATCATATTAGCTCTACAACAGCTGCACACAGCTGACTGTCTGCTGCACAGAAGTGTGTGTCATGTGTGTACGTCTTTATCATGTCCTACACGTTACACATTTTCATCTGAACCTGCCAGAAGTAAACCACTGATGCTTTGCAGTGTCTAATGTTGTGCAGCCAGACTTTTGCCAAGCAGCATGAAATCTGGTCCACACTGCAGGTTATTCTGGCCATGAATCAACCAATCAGTTTTCTTTTCATTTTTTTCCATAGTGTTGAATCTAAAATATGTTGGAGCACACCTGTGTTTAAAGAGGGTGTATTTTTTGTTTTAGTTGTTACATGTTGTTAATTTTAATATTAGTTACTGCATTAAGTATCATAAACTAACAATGGGCATTTTTACAGTATGTATTAATCTAGGTTTATGTCATTTTATACATACATACATACATACATTTGACTTTTAATTCAATGTTTGTCAGAATAAATCCACCATTCATTTATTCAATTTGAAAGGCTAGACCTATGTTAGTATATGCAGAACACAAGATTAATAAACACTTGTTCAAGTTTGTGATATCTAACACATTAAACAATGTCAAGAAATGTAACCTTATATTGTAAAGTGTTACCAAAATCAACATGAACAATATGAAGACTTGTTTACACTGAAGAGACTGTATTCATGTTTACATGCTGAAGAGAGAATAAGAGCTGAATATAATGTACAAATCATAATAAATCATAAATAAGTCAATGCAGAGCTGATCCTCTCTATAAGTACACATGTTGTGTAGGGCCCTGAAACACCAAGGAGTCCCCATTGCTCTCAAAGATGAGTTTAGTTTTGATGTTGGCCAGCGGTTATGAAAACATGAATGTTCCTTTCCTTTAATTCGGGTGCTGTCACCCTTTCTATGTTACATCCAAATCAGTCAAGTCATGTAACGTGACCCGTACAGTCTCCTGCCGCTCTCGCTCGATACGAAGAGCTGTGGAGCAAACACTGTTTCTGAAGCGAGTGAAACATAGCCTACATTGTGCTTTGTATTTGTCAAAATGTCCGTCTTGGTAAGTTTTCACTAAACACAGTCACTGAACATTTGAAAAGTAATCGAATTAGATCTATGCATTCTGTGACAGCATGCTACTGTATAAACCTGCTGATGTCTGTCATCATCTGTTAATCACTTCACTTCTATAATTATCACTTTATGACTCAATTTATGTTTCATTCATATGTGACCCTGGATCACAAAACCAGTCATTTTTTTTTAAATTGAGATTTATACATCATCTGAAAGCTGAATAAATATGTTTCCATTGATGTATGGTTTGTTATGATAGGACAATATTTTGCCGAGATACAATTGCTTGAATATCTGGAATCTGAGGGTGCAAAAAAATCGAAATATTGAGAAAATTGCCTTTAAAGTTGTCCAAAATTAAGTCCTTAGCAATGCATATTATTAATGAAAAATAAAGTTTTGATATATTTACAGTAGGAAAATTACAAAATAGGTTCATGGAACATGATCTTTACTTAATATCCTAATGATTTTAGGCATAAAAGAAAAATCTATAATTTGACCCAATGTATTGTTGGCTTTTGCTGGAAATATACCCCAGCGACTTAAGGTTTTGTGGTCCAGTGTCTCATATGGTGACGTCTATGCAGTGCTTTATTTTAACATTTGATTACTTTGATACATTTCTGTATAATAGGCTATTATGGGCAAAATTGTTTATTTGATTTATATATTTATTTCTGTCGTATGTATGCCCTATTGTTTTAATTTTTTTACTCATTGTTGTTTGTAGACAAATAGCTCTGAAAGAGTAGGCAAAGGGGGTTTTATTGTTTTTTTATTTTAAATATTTTTTTAATAATTAAGTTATTATTTTACGTGATTTTATTTTATTATTAATATTTTTTGAAAGACGTCTTATCTATGAACCAAGGCTAGATTGAATGAAAACTGCAATATTTTGAAATATTATTACAATTTCAAATAACCTCTCTATTGGACTTTATCTTAAAGCGCGGTTTATTCTTGTAATGACAAAAGCTGAATTTTCTGCAGCCATTTAAAAGTCTCTTTAAAAAAAAATAAAACCCTATGTATAAGTCTTTCACTTTTAATGAATTTAATAAAAAATTTCTGAATAAATATATTAATAAATATGTAAAAAAAAAAAGCTTTTTTTATAAATATAAATACATCAAAAATAAAATAAATAAATAATAAATATTAACACCAAACTTTTGAATTGTAGTGTGACAAATTTATTAAAATAAATTAAAAATGTATTTAAAAAAGGAAGAACGAATGAATGAATGAATGAATGAAATTAAGTTATAAGCTGTTCCAACTCTGAGACACAGAAGCAGATTGAACTAAGAAAAATGTCTTTCGGTTACTGCTGTGTTTAATGAATTAAATACTGAACACCTGAACACACAATGCATAAAGCCAGCTGATGAGACCGAAGCATCATCATACGGTGGTGGACGAAACTTGTCTGGTGATCAGCGGCTGGACTCGTTGATAGCGGTGTATGGACATCTCAGGGCACACCACAGGTTGTGGAGCTTAGTGTGAGCGAGCGAGTGCAGCGTATCTCTGAGCGCTGCGGGGTGGAAGATCACTCAGCTTTACTCTCTCTCTTCACTCTTATCCAAAATGGAGTTCCCTCATCCCTCTCCAGGCCAGGCTCTGCTCCTCACATGGATTTAGGTCCTCTCTCAGCCGGCTTTCCCTTTGTAGCTCTCTAATCTCTGGGCTGTGGTAGGTGTCTGGAGCCTGACAGAGCCAGTGGAGTTTCGGAGGACATTTTCTTGGTTTGAAGGGAATCCAATCACTCCGCTCAGAAGGAGGTCAGGCCTTTTCATCTGGTGCTTGGGTGATACTGTGCTTTTCATCTGCACAGGTAACCAATAACCTGCAGCTCACACCCTCTTTTACAAATGTTCTTGTTTATGTTTTCATTTGTTTCTGCGTTCATGTGTGGCCTGAAATCTGCAGCTTCAATCTGATTGGCTGGTGAAACGCAAGTTCTGCAAGTCGGAGGTGAGTCTACCTCAAAGGTATAGTTCACCCAAAAATGAACATTTGCTGTTTATTTACTCACCCTCAGGCCATCCAAGACATAGATGGCTTTTTTTCTTGAGTAGGACAGCAAAGAAGATTTTTAGCTGAAACGGTGATCCTTGGTGATTCATTAAAGTCAATGGCTGCTGTCATTTTGAGAGTCAAAAAAGCATATACAGGCAACACAGAATTAATACCCGTGGCTCCTGATGATATATTGAGGTCTTATGAAGAGAAACGATCGGTCTGTGCAAGAAACTGAATATCATTTGCTACATTTTTAACTAAAATCCAGAGACTTGGGCAGACAGTCAGCAGTGATGTTCGGTTCACGGACGGATCGTCATTTTGAACCAATTATTTTTAGAGAACTCGAACTGAACTGTCTGAAACAGTTTTTAGCTCAAGCAGCACAGATCTACAAGTTGCTCAATCAAAATGTGCAGCCATACCACCCTGAGCACGCCCGATCTCATCAGATCTCGGAAGCTAAGCAGGGTCGGGCCTGGATAGTACTTGGATGGGAGACCACCGGGGAACACCAGGTGCTGTAAGCTAGCATGCAGGTCATGCAAAAAAAAAAAAAAAAAAAAAAAAAAAGACCGTTTGCCCACTGAAGCTAAGCAGGGTTGAGCTGGTCAGTACCTGGATGGGAGACCTCCTGGGAAAACTAGGTTTCTGTTGGAAGAGGTGTTAGTGAGGCCAGCAGGGGGCGCTCCCCCTGTGGTCTGTGTGGGTCCTAACACCCCAGTGTAGTGACGGGACACTATACTGTTAGAGCACTGCCTTTTGGATGAGACATTAAACTGAGGTCCTGACTCTCTGTGGTCATTCAAAATGTTTGTCTGAGGCTCTGTACTACAGGTATTGATGTAGTAAATAATGGTCAGTTCTTATACAGGCCGATTTTTTCTCTTCATAAGACCTCACTTTATTGTCAGGAGCCACATTAATTAATTATGTGTTGTCTGCTTTAAAAGTGACATTGACTTGCATTTTGTATCAGCAAGGACCACGGTTTCAGCTAAAAATCTACTTTACTGTTCTACTGAAGAAAAAATGGTTATCTTTGCTGGCCTGAAGGTGAGTAACAGCAAATTGTCATTTTTGGCTGAACTATCCCTTTGAAAGACATGCACATGCACAGGTTCTAAAGCAGACTATGCAAAAACACACAATAAAACTAAAGAAACCAGTGGTGGTTCTCATGACAGGTAGCAGCATGTACAAGTTGCATGTTAATTAAACCTTAAATCCAAAGAGAAAAAAATACAAAAACCTACAATGACCCAAAACATTTCGATTCTTCATCAAGCAACCACTAAACTAATGCAGAAGCAGATATTATAGCATCAATTATAGAAGAGAACCATACAGATTTCAAGTGTAGAGCATCTGCCATGCAGGTGTGGAGCTAAAGAGGGACTCTTGACTAAAGGTGAGTGTTCAAGAGGTTTGTTTGAATGTAAGTGGAGAACACAACAGTACTCAGCAGAGAACAACTCTATTTCTGGCAGATGTTTTCTTACTGAAGAGACAAACATGATGTGTATAGTTTCCAGGCTCTAGTTTTGAGAAATAACTAGTTGCTGGGTTTGCCAAAGTTTGTTAATTACCTGTGATTGTTCCCTTTAGATGTCAGTGAGAGGGCAATTTCCTGTCTATGTAAATGGTTCTTGGCTAAAACAAGCTACAGTAAGGATAGAGGAAAATATATACATAGACGTATGCATGAGAATACTTTTTTATATTTATTGGACAGTCGAGAGTAGACAGGAAAGTCAGAAATAACTCAGAAAATAACAGTCAGAAATAACTCACCCTACATCACACTCCCACTCACACAACATGCCATGCACTGCACTTTAACACAGTTCTACTGGACTACACACACACACTGCACTAACACAACCTATCTGCTATCACTGGACACCATACAATGCACATCCACGACACTGCATATGTATAATCTGTTGCACCTTTACACAACTATCTGTTGCACAACCAATCTACTGTAAATTATAATCTGTTGCACCTTCACATATTACTATGTATAGATGTGTACATACGGTGTATAATGTGTAGTTGATAACTAAGTATGTCTTTATAGTACACTATGTGTACTGAGTATATGTATGTGTATGTTGCACATTGTCTTCTGTACAGTCTGTAAATATGTACTGTCCATATGTAAATTGTTGTTTTTTGCACTGTCTGGAGCACGCTCGTAAGAATTTCACTCACCAAGGCACTTGTGCTGTGGAGATGTGACAATAAAAGTGATTTGATTTGATTTGATTTGATTTGATTTGAAAGCATTAGGTGGAGAGAGGGGGGGACGAGATCGGCAAAGGACCTCGAGACGGGAATCAAACTCTGGTATTATATTACTGTGTTTA
The DNA here is from genome assembly GCA_027422435.1 of Schizopygopsis pylzovi. Taxonomy (NCBI): domain Eukaryota; kingdom Metazoa; phylum Chordata; class Actinopteri; order Cypriniformes; family Cyprinidae; genus Schizopygopsis; species Schizopygopsis pylzovi. Next base: position 32,244,612 of record CM049830.1, read on the forward strand.
TGATCAAATAATGCAAGCAAAATAGACTTCTTTTAAAAACATTACAAATCTCACGACCCCAAACTTTGTGGTGAACAGTAATGTAACATTAAAATGTTACCATTTCCCTCTGAAGATACAAAGTTTTAATAGATAATATATACGTTTTATATAATGAATGAAGTAACATTTGAAGTTCTGTCGAATTAATCAAATTAATGAGCACAGCAGATACTCGTTGGGATGCAGATATCGTGACACTGACATTTGTTTAGAACATTTAAGTCTGAAAGGAACATGCTGACATTTACCTTTCACATATAGACACGGTATGACAGAGCTAATTAATCTTTTAACAGAAGGTCAGAAATAACAAGAAATGCCAACAGAGATCTGCAGCACGCGTCCATAGATAAACACACACGCAGAATCAGCGCCGCTGTCATTCGTTTCAGCACGTGTCAGTCAAATCTCAGAGTCCTCATCGGATGATGAACTGTGACCCGTTTCATATATGATAGTAAGTCTACAGGTGTAGGACATGCTGAACACTCATTTATTTATCTGGCCACTCAAAATTAGATGCTGAATGTAACTAATTGGGGTAAAATGAGCCAAGCAGAAGTCTTTGTCTACATGTCACTTTCACTGTGTACTACACAAGATAATATAAATTGAATGCATGCATTGAAAAAGCAATGCAATGATCCAGTGGGGAAAAATCATTCAAGATGATGAATGACCAAAACTACACACAACATGTATTACTGAAAAGTATTGATTGTGTGCACATGCACAGTGTTCGTGGACTGGAAATCATCCAGCAGAGGTTCTTGTAGAGGTCATGGAGAGAAATTTTGCAGCACACAGCTGTTCTTTCTTTCACATACCCATGCTCCTTTACAGCAGCACACAACACTTCTGCTAGATAATCAGGTCACCCAGTTACTCAAATACAACCGGCCCATCTGTGAAGAGGTGATGGTGGAGAGTAGAAACATCACTTCAGATCTGATCGTCACAGAGAGAAGATCCTCTGAAGCATGACAGCTACAGTGGCCAGACCTTTAAAAGCCACTGTTCAACCTTTCATCGTATGATGTCAGACTCAAATCAGCCATGAGTGATTTGACCTTGAACCCTCACCTATAGTTCTAGACTATATGACTGTCTTCTTGTCATTGTGCATTATATGATCAAATTCAATTATGTGATGCTAGACTGAAGAGGTTAACTCACATGCAAATATTCCAATGATGTCACTACTGTTTCATTTCTAATTCTATAACTTTAAACCAATAGATTTAAATTCTGAATGTTTTCCAGGTAAAGGAATAGTTCACCCAAAAATGAAAATGTTATATTTTCAAGAATGGTGGTAACAAAGTTAAAGGTGGCCAATGACTTCAATAGTATGCAATATAAAAATCAATGGCTACTGTCAACCTTTTGGTTACCAACATTCTTCAAAATATCTTCTTTTGTGTTCAGCAGAAGAAAGAAACTCATACAGGTTTGGAACAACTTGAGGGTTAGTAAATCATCACAGAACTTTCATTTCTGGGAGAACTAATTCTTTAAGTTTCTTAGAATAGGTAAGTTAATAACTAAATTAATTACAGAACGTTTGAGGAAAATGAATTCAATACATTTAAACAGAACAGAGTGTTTAATTATTGACATTATTTATGTGGGGCAGTACATGAAATCCTTCATAAATAATCAGCAGTTCAACAGTGAAGTAAATCCTTGAACCAATTAAACAAACACCCAGAACAGATGCACAGGAATTGGACCACAGCGAGACATTTTCTTAATGAACATTTTTCATTTCACTCCATAATGGCAGCAGTATTCTGTTAAAATTGAGTTGATCTGATCACAAGACTATAAAATCATTATTAGTTACCTCTTAAACCACTGCAACACTTATTTCAAGTTTTAGGAATAGTTTAGCACAAATCGTGGTAGCACTTTATTTTACAGTCCTGTCCCCCATGAATAAATTCTATGTACTTATTGAAGTAATTACAATAACTGGGTACTATCTAGTTACTAACCCTGAACCTAACCCTACCCCATGTAGTTACCTTATATTACCAGTACTTTCTTAGGTATGCACACTTTAAGTACACTGTAAGTACATGTAAGTACATGTACTGTAAAATAAAGTGCAACCCAAATTGTTAAGATGGTAGCCTTAAAAATGTTCTTATACTTCTTCTTTTATATATTTATTTATTCTTAGGTAGATATTACAGATATTTTTTAATAACCCTGTAAAAAGTTTAAGATTTAACAAATCAAAACAGGACAGCAAACAGCCAAAACCAACCTAACAAAATGATAATCCACAAGACGGTGTGTTACTGTGATTTTTACCATGGTTAATATAGAATGCTTTGACACGCAAAATGAAAGCATTCTCACGGCAAAACAGGATCAGTAGCAACATGAAATAAAGAAACCAATTTTCAATCATTTGCTACATTTATTAAAAGCATTGCTGATTGTGAAATACAATAATTTTATGTGAAAACAAATTACAGCTCCAGTTAGTTAGGAGAACGACAATAACTGAAGCACACAGACTGAGACTACTAGTGTAAAACGGGTACCAATGCAACAGAAAACTGAACAAAATAGCACATGTTTAGGAAATACTTACACATTTCAGTGAAAACACTGACGTTAAACCTGATCTGACACGTCCAAAAGTGCCACATTTGACTTGAGAGCAACATTTTGAGTGAATAAAGTACATGAGTCATACTGATTACTCTTATGATACTTCAGTTTGACAGCCCCTGTTTCCATAACATGGAGGAGATATTCTTCAAAATTTCACCTTGTGTGATAATATTGAGGATTTCTCATAGATGCAGCGGCTTTCATATAATAACGATATTAACTATAACCCAACCCCGAACCAACCGCTCAAACAAACCTGCTGACATGAAAGTAGGATTTGGCTGAACTGTGCGCCTTTCGAATACTCCAGACCACTTTAAATGTCTTCACAATTCGGGTTCACTATATTTGTGAGGACATTTTTAACAACGTGGCCCCCACTAGAAATACCAAACCTGTAAGTGTGCGCAAACAGAGAGTAAGAGGTCCATGGCTCAGTATCCCTTTCCAAGAGACTTCACATCCACTCACACACTCACCACTCACTCACTCACTCACTCACTCACTCACTCACATCCACTCACTCACTCACTCACTCACTCACTCACTCACTCACTCACTCACTCACTCACATCACTCACTCACATCCACTCACATCCACTCACTCACTCACATCACTCACTCACTCACATCCACTCACTCACTCACATCCACTCACCACTCACTCACACTCCACTCACTCACTCCACTCCACTCACTCACTCACTCACTCACTCACATCCACTCACCACTCACTCACTCCACTCACTCCACTCACTCACTCACACTCACTCACTCACATCACACACTCACATCACTCACTCACTCACTCACTCACACCACTCCACTCACTCACTCACACTCACTCACTCACATCACTCACACTCCACCCTCACTCACTCACTCCACTCACTCACATCCACTCACTCACTCACTCACTCACTCACATCCACTCACTCACTCACATCACTCATCTCACATCCACTCACTCACATCACTCACTCACTCACATCCACTCACTCACTCATACTCACTCACTCACTCCACTCACATCACACTCACTCACATACCACCTCACTCTACATCCACTCATCCACTCACTCATCACTCACTCACATCCACTCACTCACTCACTCACATCCACTCACTCACTCACATCCACTCACTCACATCACTCACTCACTCACTCACTCACTCACATCCACTCACTCACATCTCACTCACTCACATCCACTCACTCACTATCACTCACTCACTCACTCACATCCACTCACTCACTCACTCACTCACTTACTCACTCACTCCACTCACTCATCACTCACTCACTCACATCACTCACTCACTCACTCACTCATCCACTCACTCACTCACATCCACTCACTCACATCCACTCACTCATCCACTCACTCCACTCACTCACTCACTCACATCCACTCACTCACTCACATCCACTCACTCACTCACTCACTCACTCACTCACTCACTCACTCACTCACATCCACTCACTCACTCACTCACTCACTCACTCACTCACATCCACTCACTCACTCCACTCACTCACTCACTCACTCACTCACTCACTCACTCACTCACTCACTCACTCACTCACTCACATCCACTCACATCCACTCACTCACTCACATCCACTCACTCACTCACATCCACTCACTCACTCACTCACATCCACTCACTCACTCACATCCACTCACTCACATCCACTCACTCACTCACTCACTCACTCACTCACTCACTCACTCACTCACTCACTCACTCACTCACTCACTCCCTCACTCACATCCACTCACATCCACTCACTCACTCACATCCACTCACTCACTCACATCCACTCACTCACTCACATCCACTCACTCACTCACATCCACTCACTCACTCACATCCACTCACTCACTCACATCCACTCACTCACATCCACTCACTCACTCACTCACTCACTCACATCCACTCACTCACTCACATCCACTCACTCACTCACTCACTCACACACACACACACACACACACACACACACACACACACACACTCACTCACTCACTCACTCACATCCACTCACTCACTCCCTCACTCACATCCACTCACATCCACTCACTCACTCACTCACTCACTCACTCACTCACTCACTCACATCCACTCACTCACATCCACTCACTCACTCACTCACTCACTCACTCACTCACTCACTCACTCACTCACTCACTCACTCACATCCACTCACTCATTCACTCACTCACTCACTCACATCCACTCACTCATTCACTCACTCACTCACTCACATCCACTCACTCATTCACTCACTCACTCACATCCACTCACTCACTCACTCACTCACTCATCCACTCACTCACTCACATCCACTCACTCACTCACATCCACTCACTCACTCACTCACTCACATCAGGTCACATCAAGCCTCCTGTAGGCTACATGTTTTTGTCTATTACTATGCATGCTTTTAATTATTGCCGAAAAGTTCCAGGTTACATACAGCCAAAACAAACATGCATGATACAACGCATTGACAGTTACACACTTAGTATGGCTGCGTATAGACCGACTATATCTTCTTCTATTTTTCTTTACTGTTTTTTCTTCTAGCTTGTGAGCTTCTCTAACATCCACTGGAGCAGATAGAAAAGTCGATTAAGAGACTGTAGACGGCAAATATCATTGCCTCTTATAATAAACTGCTTGTGATGCTCCTCATTTGTAAATCACTTTGGATAAAAGCTTCTGCTTAAATGGCTAATGTAATGCATTCGGTTGATGTGTGCGCATTTGCTCTTTGAAGTATCTGATTTTTTATGTTATTTTGAATTGATAGCTTTTATATACTTTTTATAATTTTATATCACTTTTATATTTATAGCTGTTACTTTGAATTTATACCCTTTTTGTGTACTGTATAACAGCAGAATCTCAATAATTTTCTATACATAAGCAACACAAAGAACAATTTAGTGCCCATCTCTGTTGTCCAACTGCTGATGATTACTATGCAGATGTTTGGTCTGAACTAAAAAGTGACATTCCTCTCCACAGTGCCTCATTTCCAGCCTCAGGATTGTCTGTACGACCGTATCTGCGGCTGCATCTCTGAGGATTTGGAGACGAGTCCTAACCAGCGTGTGAAATCTTCACCTGTGAGGCGAATCGGTACGCTTGAGCGGAGTCGTGATAAGAGGCAGAAATCTGAGAGTTCAGAGATGAGAGAAAGTGTGGAGAGACAGGGATTCACAGCTTATCGCTGCAGCTGCATGATGAAAACGCAAACAGACTCATTAAGTTAGGATGAAATGACACCGAGCAAGTTCATCCGGACCGCAAACTCTAAGCATGAGTAGAGTAGGTAGCATTAAACATATATATGAAGCCTACACTTTTTATTAGAAAGTAATATAAGATGCTAAAATAAGAATATATCATGCTCATGTAGTCTCAAAGTTCTCTATCATTTTCAGAAACTGTTTAGTCTTTTTTCTTATCCATAGTTCTGAGTCATAGTTTTGATTACACGGCCAATTTCACCTCATGTAAAACAGCAGTAACAACCAAATTGATATTAAAATTACAGTGAGTACAGAACAAAATGATCCACCTTGGAGCCTGAAGCAAACCAATTACGATCCATTTACAGATATTTGTAGTTATATGAAGTTCCATTCAAAAATCTGGGGTCAGTAAGTAAATAAAGTGATACTTTTTACTAAGCAAGGAAGTATTAAATTGAGACAGTAAAGATATTTATATGATTTCGATTTCAAATAAATACTGAAAATACATTTTATCAGAGAAATACTGAACACCAAATCAGCATATTGGAATGATTTATAAAGGTTTGTGTGTCAATTTTAAAATGATCGCATAATGTTACTGTTTTTATTGTATTTTTGACCAGCATTGGTGCAGTGTTGGTGATCAGAAAAATAATTATTTCAAAAACAGCATCAAAAATAGTATATTCATATATATATGTAAAGCCCATGCACATATGTATGTTTGTATGTTATGTAGGCTATACATTTGTAAACATTATGCATACATACAAATATGTATGTTTATGTATGTGTAATTCATTTTTATATTATACATGTAATATATATATATATATATATATACTGTATTTACAGTATATACACACACATACACACAACATGATATTATATAATTAAATATAAATGACAGATTATGGCAAGTCGTCAAAGCAGCCCCAGACCATCACACTACCACCATGTTTGATTGTTGGTATGATGTTCTTTTTAGGAAATGCTGTGTTGGTTTTATGCCAGATGTAACGGGACACACACCTTCCAAAAAGTTCAACTTTTGTCTCATCAGTCCACACAATATTTGCCCAAAAGTCTTGGGGATAATCCAGATATTTTTGGAAATGCTCGAACTTTCCTTTTTGACAGGTTATGAACCTCACGACCGTTTTCCATCACTTCAAATTAGAAAACATTATTAAAAGCTGACCGTTGTGAATCGGGCTAAAGTAAGGCCATAGTTTTGAACACTGTCTGGTTATGTACTTGCTCAAATATTGATTTTGTATAATTTTTTACCAAAAAAAGTTACGAACTGCAGCTTTAATAAATGAAATTATTGACTTTAGATCCAAAACTGCATTTTGGCATTTACATGCCATTCCACTTTGTATAATATTAAAATTAGTTTGATAATTTGAATCTTTTAAGTGTGACAAATATGCAATAAAAAAAAATTTCGAGGATTTTTTTTCAATTCTTTCCAACCCTTGTAGGGAGTTTTCCTTAAGAATTTCAAAAAACTCCCAATCTGTTCTTCAATTTCTTTAGATCGCGGCATGATGTGTTGCTCTTTAAGCATGCTTCTATTTCAGTGATTTCTTGATTCAACAGGTCTGGCAGTAATCAGGCCTGAGTGTGGCAATTGAAATTTGACTCTAAAATTTCTGAAAATAATGTGGTTAATCACAGTCTTTCATGATTTAACAGGAGGGGGCAATTCATTTTTCACATAGGGCCAGGTAGGTTTGGACAGTTTTTCCCCTTAAAGCTGCAGTCCGTAAGTTGTTCCTCTTTGTCTCCATCTCTGTTTGAAGACCTGGAATTGCAGCTGCTTGTGGAATTATCTTCCGTGTGTGGGTTGTGCTCCGGCACGGATCCAGTGCGGATTAATCTAATGTTTTGAGGTGAATGTGTGGCAGTCAGTTACGCACCGGTGTGGATGTTTACTGTACTTCGCACAGATTCTAGTTTACGTCTTGGGAATATATGACACAAATAATAATTTTAACCAGATATTGTCATCTGAACAAGTAATCAACAAGTCTGCCTCGTTTGTTCTGACCAACTGAGGAAAAAAGCATTACCATAAATCGAGCTACCAATGGTGATTAAATCTAAAGATCGGTTAGCTCATATCACATCAAACCCTGCAAAGTATTATTATTGTTAAACTTTATTCTCTAATTATTAATGTTAACAACTTCCACATTGCGTGACTATGTGTACACTGTGTATTAGCGTGTAATTTAAATTTCTATAATAATCTCTAATTGTCATGCCATTCGAATTTCATATAAAGAAATTATTTTAACCCAAAAAGTTAATTATGCTCCCTTCAAACTGGTTTTCTATAAAATACAAATCTTGTGTAAACTCAAGCTATCTGTAATCAGAAGCATAATTAAAACTGGAATATAATTGAATTTCATTCACTTGTGTTTCACAAACACATAATCATTTCTGGATTACAATCCGCCATCAAAATGATAAATGTAATTATTCTCGCTGCTGTGAGAAAAGACTATAAACGATCTGCACCTGCAGGATCCTCACATGAGATAGATTAGTAGCCGGGACAACTTCTTTATGTTTACAGATGCGATGTAATGATGCAGCAGCATGCTCGAATTTCCTTACAGAGACCTACACGCATCACTCAAATTAGAAAACATTATTAAAAGCTGACCGTTGGGACTCGGCCTAAAGTAAGGCCATAGTTTTGAACACTGGCTGGTTATGTACTTGCTCAAATATTGATTTTGTATAATTTTTTACCAAAAAAAGTTACGAACTGCAGCTTTAATAAATGAAATTATTATTTAATAAAACTGCATTTTGCATTTACATGCATTCACTTTGTATAATATTAAAATTAGTTTGATAATTTGAATCTTTTAAGTGTGACAAATATGCAATAAAAAAAAACTTTTCACCGTATATGGTAATATCACTCATGATAGAGGGCAATATTTGTCATATGTGTTTTTTACAGCGATGAGATGCCAAATTCTTCCTACGTCATTCACTGTACGTTATAGCGACTTATGCCCAGACATGCATGTAAATGTCATGTGTACGTGTCCAGCATGACCTCTGACCTTTGGTTCACAGCAGTGCTGAGCAATCGTCGGGTGAGACGGCAAGAGCAGGTTATTTGTGTCTGTGTTGAGTGACTCAGCCGCCATTGCTCATGTGCTTCAGAGAAGTAGAAGGCAGCTCAAATGTCTTTATCTCAGCGTACGCTTGTGCATGTCACCAAAAAGAGACAGCAAAGCCTGCTGTGTCGACTTCAGCCGCGACTCCCGATCACAATAAACACCCCCACACACACACACACACACACACACACTCCAGCAGTTGTGTGTTCACTGGCATCGCAGCGCTGAAGCTGTAAACTGTGTTGGCTGCAGGTTGCGCTCTCATTGTCAGTTTGTCAGCACAGTGGGCCTGATGGCTGCTATTTTTACAGCTTAAAGTGGGTTTATGTAAATGCATAATTATACAGGATTATCATGGCAATTTTAATCTTCTGCTGCTCTGAAAAAAACAAAAACAAATTAACAATTCAAAGTGAATGATCTGTGCTGACAGATAAGAATAAAATAGCTGGAAACAGAGTTTCTCATTTTAGCTGCATGTAGAGCAACGGTAAAACAGACAGACTCTGAAGCAGCTCGAACACAACGCAACACTTTGATGAGTTTAAACTCAAACTGAGCAGAAAAATGACTGCTCACAATTCACTGCGTATGGAAACTGAACGTGCATTCAATGCTATTGATAATTAGCTTACATTTTATTTGATGAGTTTCTTGTTACAGCGCAATTTTTAACTATTGAGCAATATTAATTAACAACATATACTTTACTATAAGATGTGATTTAGGGTTATCACATGTAATTATACATAATTTACTGTTATTACTATAGTAAGTACATGTAAGATGTAACAAGGACATTAAATAAAGTGTTATTGATAATTATTATATAATCGTATTCCCTAGTTTCTAATATTGTTAGTATAACAGCAATATGTGGATAGAAATAAGCAGGTGTCTCGACCTTGACCTATTTTAATAAGGTCTTCTGTCAACTGTAAATTATTAAGGAAGTTCTGCCATAAATACAGCTTTTATTGTTTTTAAATCTTCTCTTAAAAGTCACCTTTCAGAGTAGCATTTATGTGTTTTTTGCAATTGTTTTTATTTTATATTAAATTCTTCTTTAATTGTATGGTGTGTTTTCATTTTTTATGTATTTTATTATGTTTTCTAAAGTCTCTTTAGATGCAACTTTTAAAGGCTCTAGAAAATGAGCATTTATTATCATTATATTTATTATTATTATTGGTTTTGTTTTTGTGTAAACACTCAAAAAAATGTGATGTATTTTAATTGCATATAAGATTTCCAACCATTTGGAATAACACACAAACTAACTACATCTAAATATGATACATATTTGTCAGTCATACCCAAATAAATCTTATTTTTCTTTCATTTATTAGTAATCAAATGTGCAGTAATCAGAATTCTATATTTATCACCAATACATTTCATTTATTGTATTATTCTCATACATTTTAACGACTGAATTTTGTGTGATTCACAGCTAGCCGTATTTGAACCATGTTCATATTATATTTATATTTAACTGATTAAATGTAATTGTTTGCACAATTAACAGATTTATGCAGATTTATGCAAATGATTTAATACAAATAAATAAATGTGGAATATATGACTACTTAAATGAAATCAAATGCTTAATCAGATACAAATACAGCTTAACTTTAACTCATGCCATGAGTGAACTGTCAGGATACATCTTTATGTTATTATTGAGATACTATTATAGTTGTGTTAATATTTTGATTTGGAGGTTACTTGTATATTTTATGTTTTCATGGGAATTTTAGATAAGTTTCAGTAAATCTGTGTAGTTTTTATAATTTGTACAATTTGTGTATTTATTTTTTAATGTCGATATAGTTTTTATTTATTTTATTATGTACGGTTTTTTTACCTTGACAACTAGCTGAAATAAAATAAGTTTAAATTTGTCATATTTTTATTTTATTACAATACGAAAGTGTACGAAAGTATGGAAATATATCATTTTTAGTAAGCTCTAAAAAATCCGGTATACCTCTAATGTGTGCTCCATTGAGATGAAGAGATTTTTAGACTTTCACATCATGTTGGAACACCTTAAAGAAAAAAAATCATAAAAAAACCCTGTCATCATACCCTCGTATCGTTCCAAACCTGCACGCTGTTCTTTCTTCTAGAGCCAAAATCCAGACGTTCAGAAAAGAGCTGATCTCAAATCAAGCTCTTTTCATCTCATTTTTAGCTCCACAGAAGAAAGTCACATAAGGTGAAGCAGATAATGATGATTTTAATTGCTCAGTAAACTATTGCTTTAAAATCACGTGTTTCTTCCAGCGGGATGTTCTCTGAAGCACTAATGGGAATAGTTTTTGCCAGTAAACACCTACTGCTGGTCCTGATGTTTGTGCACTCACAGACTGGCAGTAATACCGGCACATCGACAGTCTTTCCTCAGTTGAGGAATTCAACTGTAGGCATTAATTCTCCACGACTTATGTGTGTAAACTTGTGTATTTGTGCACTTTGCACTTGATGTTGCTGCTATTTTGCACCTGAGTCCTCCCTCTGGGATCAATTAAACACACTGGCACTGTCTGTCTGTCTGTCTGTCTGCGACCAACCGCAGTAATCCTTATAATAAAATACATTTGGATAACACGAGTGACACAAACAAACGTCTGTTTAGAAGCACATGATGGACTCATTGTGTAAAACTGATATTGACAAACGGTCTCTCTATCGATCAGGTTTAGCCAATTTGTGCTCAGCAGAAATGTGAGATGAAATCACACAAGATCAGCACATTCAATGGGAGTTTTAGTGTTTATATGGGAAAAACAAGCCTTTTCCTGCAAACAGGGTGCAGGTGCCCAATATTCAAATGTTCAGCTTGCTTAAAATGCAAGACACTGTCAAAAAACAAAAACAAAAATACGGCAATATGTACAATTTTCTTTTCTTTTTTCAGGTGTTTTACGTATAATTAGAAAATCGCACTTGTATTTTAGCATTGACAGAAATGTCCAGAAAATGAGTGTATAATGTCATGGCAGATTTATTTCGTACACAAATCAATTGATCATTTAATCAATAAAGTCATGTGTATATATATTAGTATATTATAGTATTAGTATATATCAGTTGTATATATATACTGTATATTATATTATATATAGAAAAAGATGGCGCCGCTGTGTTGGGAAGCCGTCCAGGTAGCTCCGCTTTTATTTATTTTTTACTCCCTTTTGCTTTCTCTTTTTACACACATAACGTCTGCACTGATCACTTACGACAAAGGAACACTTTTGGACATTGGACAACGCTACACTAACCTGTTTCAGGACACTTTATCCTCGAATCTATCGTGGCCACTCGAGATTCTTCAGAACGAGGAGGAGAACAATGGTCACTTGAATGACCCCCGGAGGTGACGGATCAAGAAACACCGCGGGAAACGCTGAGAAAAAGATTCACAGTCCTCCTCTACCGAGTATCCTGCTCACCAATGTTCAATCCTTGGAGAATAAGATGGACGATCTTAGAGCCGGGATAAGTTTCCAACGGTACATGTGGGACTAGGGCTGCAGCTAACGATTATTTTTATTGTCGACTAATCTATCGATTATTTTTCTATTAATCTATTAATTAGAAATATGAGCGAGTACAAAGCATCGTGCTATGCTCTTCGACCTGCAGTAAGAGCCGCCAAACTCTGATACAAGGAGAGAATTGCGTCGCATTTTCAGCTCAATGACTCTCGACGCATGTGGCAGGGACTGAAGACCATCTTTTCCTCTGGAAATAAATCCTCCTGCAGAGGTGAGAGCAGATCCGTTGCTGGGCCATAGGCTCCTAAACTCATAACATCAACATGACTCCATTTAATAATCAGTACTCTCATTCATTACTCTCCACCATCCATATTGCTGCTATGTATATACCCTGTACAACCTGTTTGCACATTCCTCTTGCACATCCCTGCTTATTAAGTCTACAGTATACTGTCCTGCATATCTTATTTTATTGCACATTTGATCTTATATTTTATTATTTTTTATTTTAAAAAATTCATACCTATATTTATGTATATTCTCTTGTTGTTTGTGTTACATATAATTGCACTGTCCATGGAGCGCACTTGTCTTTCACAGCTGATTATATTCTGTATAATTGCGTATGTGACGAATACAAATCTTGAATCTAAATATACAAGATAATATAAATATAATCTTAATGTTGCAATAATGTAATTTTGCTTCTTGAAGTAATTTGTCTGTTTTAAGGATGTTTGATTGAAGTACTACATTTATTAAATTAAACAAATACACACACATTGCACAAATACAAAAGTTTGTACACACATAGTACAAACACAATAAGTTATGCAGATTTAATGCCTTTGTGCGTGCGTGTGTGTGTGTGTGTGTGTGTGCGTGCATGCGTGCGTGCGTGTGTGTGTGTGTGTGTTGTGCTAAATTATATTTTAGGATTTTGTAATATTGAATCCACTCCAAATTTCCCCATTGGGGACAATAAAGTCCATTTCAATTTCAAACAAGCTTTCAGACAGCAAAAATCTGCAAATCAAATCTGTTTAGCCATTTGTAGTCTGAGCAACAACCACAATATTAAAAAAGCTAATTAAATGCAAATTAAATAGATTTTTTGTAAGTCAGATTTCATAGAGAATGAATCAATGAGTGAATGGTTTTGTGAATTAATGAACCTTTGCGAACGGTTTCAGAAACAGCGTATGGTAAATTGACCGGTTCAGCTCCAATACAAGCACAAGCAGCACTTCATCGGAGAGGGTGAAGGGGTCTGGAGTGAGAAGTGGAGAGAACTGATGGAGTTTTGTTGTACTTTTGGGGCTTTTGGACCAGAAATGTTTGTGTGACCCACAATGCAACAGCCATTTGGAAGAAGTGCTGACCCGTGACGGACTACTGAACACTGAGAGAAATAGAAGCACTGAGATACAAAGAGAGAGCATTTGAGATTCAGCGAGAGAGTGAAATATAAAGAAAGAGCGAGAGACACGCAGAGATCAGGATTAATGGACTGTTCTGAGAGGTCAAAGGTGGCTCTGCACCGGAAACAACAGAGAAACGCTCAGACGGCAAACACTCTCCACAAACAACTGAACCACCACAAACCAGCCAAACCACTCATCTACAATGTCACAGATCAGTATTAGTATTATTATAAACACAGTAAATATTATATAACAAAATCAAACTTTAATAAATGAAAAGTATTATTAATATTAATAATTAAAATTGAAAAGTGTGCACAAACACACAAGGAATTTGTTGTGGCTGTCAGGAGCAGTGGGTACATACATACATACAAACATACATACATATATAACATGAGAGAAAGAATAACAGACCATTTAAATAAGCAAAAATTAAGAATACAAATTGAAAAAGTGATTTACATTAGATACAAGATTTTTATATTTCCATACACCATATGCATGAAAAATGTCTTATTAATACATTTGTTACATTATTAAATTATTATTAGTAATAATTTGGCGGCACGGTGGCTCGGTGGGTAGCACTGTTTCCTCACAGCAAGAAGGTCCCTGGTTCGAGTCCCGGATGAGCTGGGATGCCTTTCTGATGATACTGTGGTTCTGGGCCTCATTTCCAACAATGATGAGGCCGCATACTTGGATGAGGTGGAGAGACTTACATCATGGTACCAGGACAACTGTCTCTCTCTGAACGTGAGCAAAACTAAAGAGCTGATTGTAGACTTCAGGAAGAGACAGCAGCGGCCCTACACTCCTCTTATGATCAGTGGGACCCCTGTGGAGAGGGTGAGCAGCTTCAAGTACCTCGGTGTAAACATCTCCGAGGACCTGACATGGACTGCACACATTCAGACTCAGGTTAAGAAAGCCAGGCAGAGACTGTACCATCTGCGACAGCTGAGGAAATTCAGGGTCTCACCAGCTATCCTGAAAACTTTCTATTGTATTGACTCAGTACATCAGATGCCTTTCTGTGTGGAGTTTGCATACTCTCCCCATGTCTGCGTGGGTTTCCTCCGGGTGCTCCAGTATTCCCCACAATCCAAAGACATGCCGTATAGATGAATTGGACAAAAGAAATTGGCCATAGTGAGTGAATGTGTGTATGAATGAGTGAGTGAGTGTGTCCTAGCACTAGGGTTGCACGAGTTAGTGCACTCTCAGGGCTGGGTTGCAGCAGGAAGGGCATTCAACGTAAAAACGTGCCAAATAAGTTGTGCAGATCACTCTGCTGTGGCGACCCCTGATAAAGGGTGCAAGCCGAAGAAAGAGAGATTTATTAGTAATAATTTCCTGTTACAATACAAGTTGTGAGGTGAGTAAAAATATTTTCAGGAAAAACTGAAAACTACAGAGAATGAAATCAAATTAAATGTAGTAGTTGTTGCTACTATAAAGTAATTTATCTATGAATAATATAAAACAATTTATAAAATAAAGGAATATATTTAATAGTAAATTATTAACAACAACAATGGTATTATTTTATTGTTGTTACAAATAAAGTAAATAATAACAAAACAAAATACAAATAAGAATTAAAGTAATAATACAAACTATACTATATACTATATTTGTATTATTATTACTACGTAATGCTGAACCAATGTGGCTTCATCAAGGGCTGCGAGACGACGGACGCCATCCAATCCTGGAAAAACATTGAGAGGAAAACAAGCCTGTCCACATGGCGTTCCTCGACCTGGAGAAGGCTTTTGATTGCATCCCGCACGAGCTCGCCACTTATCACCCCTTTTATTCATCTTCTGCATGGACACTGTCACCGCTGACCTTCAGTCGCCTCACCCGTGGTCGCTCTTGTTCACCAATGATGTCTTCCTGGCCAAAGAACAACTCGGAACTCGAAGAAGAAGCCCAGCAGTGGCACAATCGACTCGACGAGTACGGCTTGCACTTGAACACCGAGAAGACAGAGTACATGGAATGAGGCTTGCAAACCAACGAAACCATCTACATCGGCGGAGTGGACCTGAAGAAAGTGCAACAATTCAAGTACCTCTGCTCCGTCATCTGCAGCGATGGCGAGTCTCTTCTCGCCGCCCCTGCCCATGTCCATGCCGCCTGGACGAAGTGGCGCCAGGTAACTGGTGTCAGGGGCGGATCTAGGGGTGGGGCCAGAGGGGCACCGGCCCCTGTTGAAATCTGATTGGCCCCTGAAGTGCCCCTGTCCTGTCAGTCATCGCTGATTTACATCTGCGTCGGTTCGTCGTTTGAAAATCAACCTGCTCAACTGTTTCTGTCTACAACTGCTAGTGCTGTGTTTTCAGTCACGGTCTTCGTCCCCTTTACGGGAAGTACCTATTCAAAACTTTAAAGTAAAAAAGCATATTATGGTTGATGTCATTTAAGTTCTCTTTCTCTAATGTTAGAAAGCTAATCAGCTCAGGACTCGACGAGTGCCCGATAGCCAGCGTGAAAGCCACTCGGGACCAGAGCTGCCAACTCTCACGCTTTCGCCGTGTGACACACGATTTTGCCTGTTTTCACTCGCACTCACGCCACATATCCAATTACTCACGAAAAAAAAAAAAAAAACAACGATCTTGGGCCAAGTTCGTTCCTTTTCAAACTCCTAGATGGCGCTGATGGCGTCTATGGCTGGCTGCACCCCGAAGTTAGCGACAGAAGAAGAGATAACGTTACCCCGAAAGACAACGAGAGAAACGACCACCTCGAGAAGTCTGATGATGAATCTGAGCTGAGACTAGGTATGTAACAATGAAATCTCGTCCAATTGAGTACTCACTCTCTTAAACGTTAAATCTTGAAATAAATAATTTGTTTGTGCGTGTGTCTGTGAACATGATTTAGTGTGGTGAATGTAAACTTAGCTGTCATAACAGGCAGCAGGAGAGCACCCTTTTAACTTCGTGGTATACAGCATGCTCAAAACATCAGTTCATAGCATTGTTTATTTACTCACATGCCATTTATCTTTTTATTAACAGGCCAAAGAAAAGGATTCACTGTGGATGAAGACTTTTTTCTGTAGGACCAAACAGCACTTCGAACAGGTAAGATGTATTCCAAAGAATTTAACATGAATACAGGAAATTTGTGCAATAGAAGTAGGTATGTTTTTGTAACTGAGAGTAGAGTTATTAAACCAACATGACCATAAATTATTTAAGGTTTCAAAGATGTCCCGTAAGAGACCTTTGCCAGGACAAAAGCAAAACCTTTTATTTTATTTAAACAACCAGCCAAGTGAGAAAAGACAGATGGATCAACCTACAGTATACTTACAGTATTAATCAATCAAAAATCAAGGTATGTTTTTCCATTGTGTTCTTGGTGCATTTCCATAGGTGACAGGAGCCAAAGAATTCGAGAGGCTTGCTGCCGTTGCCAAACTGGTCCTGGTGTTGCCCCATGCAAACGCAGATGCTGAGAGGGTGTTTTCAGTTGTGGGACTGAACAAAACCAAGAGAAGAAACAGCCTAGCATTGGATGGCACCTTGTCATCAATAATGACCATAAAGATGGCCAATCTGGAGCCCTGCTTCAAATGGGAGCCCCCCTCAGATATCATCAAGACCTCCAAGAAGGCCACAGGCCAGTATAACGATGCTCACAGATCATAGACAAGGACTTTACCCAGCTTCTGATCTGCATCTGATACTGATTATGCCTCATTTTTAGTTATTTTTGTAATGCATTCATCTGTATTATTGCTTGAAAAAGGTGTACTGTTTAAGCACTTTATTTGTTGCACTTTGTTTGTTTCTGATGGACCATGTAGTGGGAGGCTTTGAATGAAGAATAATGTCCCTCCCTAACTAATCTTGTGTCGTTTTTGGCTGAACATTAATCATCAAGTGCCCTTAAGAATACAATTATTCACAACATAGACTAGGTTTCAGTTAATAATTAGTTTAATACCATTCTAATCAAAATATCAATCAACCTACCTAGGTCAAATCTTAAACACTGGTCTATGAATAAGGCTTTATTGTGGTACATAGGCAGTCATTTAGGCACAACAATAGTTTTCTGGTTGAATGTTCAGCTCAAGTCTAGAAGGCCCTACAAATCATTATGCTGAACATTATGCACATTATGCACATCAGACCACCCAAAAATCCACTAGAATGCAGGAAGTCAAATCTACTTAATCCAAAATTTCCTGGGGGTGGACCTTCAGCTATGTGCTTCACAGAATGTAACCAATATTGTCCATCTCCAGTAGGCTGCCCCTATCAACGGCTTTGGGCCTCCCCACAAACCACCAGAATGCAGGGTACAACATCAAATTAATTCCAATTCTGATATCTGAGCCACCAACTTGTGAGGCTGCATGCGCAGCATAATTTTGATCACCCCTGACAAAATCTCACTCCAAGGTTTTGTGAAAAGTTGGCAGGTATGCTCAGGATAGTCGACGGATTTTTACCTAAGCTTTTGATTTGTTTGCAGCTAAGTTAGATTTAATATAGGATTCACATATTAGTTAACACAGTTGCACAGTTCAGGGTCAGGGAAGTAATACGGATAATGGTGTCTGACACTTACATCCCTATTCGGTCATACCAAACAGCCAGACATTAATTGTTGTAAATAAATGTAATGCAAAGTGTACAGGTGCACGTGCGTGACGTAACACGTCATTAAAACGCATGCGCATACTTAACAACAGAATACTCGAATAAAATGTAAAAGTATGAAAGCTAAGGTGGAAAATAAGAAGGGAAAAAAAACAGTAAAATGTAACACAGCACATAGCCGTGATTTTAACCATGTTTCATCTGAGGTAAAATTATACGGAATTACAGAGTTTATTCTGTAATATCTGTGTAGTATTTTATTTACAATTTTTTAGCATTCTGTTGCACTTTACTTCACTGTGTATATTGTAATATTACACTTTAATGGCACCTTATATATCTCTAACTGTGATAGTCAACACTACAAAAGATAGAGAGTAATCATCAGCTCTAATGGCGCAGATGGTAAAAGTGACGTGATCGACCCGTGTTCGAATCTGCCTTTTGGCGAAGTATTTTCTTCCTTTTCATAATTTCAAATCACATCAGAAAAGCATTTATTTTCATTAAAACAATGATGGGTGAGAAATAAAAAAGTATGACAGCATTTCAGTGTCACGTAACAAAATAATGTAAAAAAATTGCATTATACTCGGCCCCCCTCTGTAAATTGTGGCCCCACTGTGGCCCCTGCCTTTAAAAAATCCTAGATCCGCCACTGACTGGTGTCATATGCAACCACCGGATGCCTTTGTTTTCGATGCTCTCAAGTCAAAAATCTACAAGACCGTGGTCTGCGCAGTTGCCCTGTATGGATCCGAAAGCTGTCCGATGACGGCAAAGCACGAGCAAGCTCTCCACGTCATGGAAATACGAATGCTTCATTGGAGCCTTCAGCTAACGTGGCATGAATGAAGACTTACGACGGCTGGGTGTTACGCCAATCATGGCCAAGATGATTTAGGGACGGCTCCAATGGTATGGACACGTTATGCGTAGTGGCAAAAATTTGGAAGTGTGGACCGCCTTGCGTCTCGAGATTGAAGGCCCCATGGACTACCAAAGAAGAGAAGGGTGGACCGGATATCCGAAGACATGCATTATGTGAACGTCGCCCCAGATGACACCAAATAGAGATGAGCGTGCCAGTGTAACGGATGTATGCCAGTAAGGGCTGTGTGTAAACCTCACTCCCCTGACCTCAAAAGAGGCGCTCTGGCGACTGACGCTAGAGGCTGTAGCCTTTGGCGTTCCTTGTTAGAGCGCCCGCCTCCCGCGCCGGAGTCCCAGGTTCGCGACCCGCTCGGTGAGTTGGTGCGGACCCGTGTCGGGGGGTTACATTGGTGCCGTGACCCGGACAGGAGTGAGGATTAGGGGGGTGAGTGTAACGGATGTATGCCAGTAAGGGCTGTGTGTAAACCTCACTCCCCTGACCTCAAAAGAGGCGACTGACGTTAGAGGCTGTAGCCTTTGGCGTTCCTTGTTAGAGCGCCCGCCTCCCCCGCCGGAGTCCCGGGTTCGCGACCCGCTCGGTGAGTTGGTGCGGACCCGTGTCGTCGGGCTTACACCAGCAAGCGTGCTGGATCCTGCCATTGCATGGGATTACTGCCAGGAAAAAGAAGTAATACTACAACAACTAATAATAATACAACAAATAAAACAAATATTGCTGAAGGCTTCTTGCACCAAAGCCTGTAATTAAAGCCATAATTTTCCATGTAGCCAGATTTTTGATTAAGTCTGTGATGTGCAACATATTCTGGCCATTAGACAGGAAAGACACAGAGCATCCATCATCAAACTTTTATCATGCCTGTCTCTCTGTTTGCTATCGGACATGCCAAGACAACACGGCACAAAGGAAGCAGCAGTGACCCTAAAACATCTCGTTCTCTCAGAGCTCTGTAAGTGCTGTAAATGAGTTTGTGTTAATGGCAGAGACGAGCGGTAACAACGCTCAGATAATACTGCGCTGCTCCCATCAGTTCCCATGACACCAGTGTGATTTAACAGACCAGTGATGCAGCTTGATGAAACATCCTCTCGCTTCCCGACAATACTTTTAATTGCTGAGAAATAATAAAGAGTAATTATGGAGTGTGCGAATATGACGATGTGGTAAGGACGTTAATTACAGACACTCTATACTCTAACATATTCCTGTTAGATTACATTTCATGGAAGCACAACTCACAATACACTTTGTAAGGTGGGTGAAAAAAGTTTTCGGTCAGAACGGATGACTAAATAACTGTTAAAGACTAAATGACTGTTCAGCGTGATGCGGGCAGTATCTGAGAGTATTGTGACATCCATACGGACCGAATCCAATAACAGCTGGTGAAGCTCACCTAACGCCTGCAGCGTTTATCTCTCCGTTCATTTAATATTCAACTGATGAGAAACTACAAACTCAATATTTATCAGACTGCATAACAGCGGCCACAGGTTGTGTGAATGTCAGTGATTTGTTGTCAGAGTAATTGACTTCAGTGCTGCTGCTGTAATAAGCTCAGCTACAGCGTCATTCAGTATATTGGCCTGGATCTTAATTTGATTAGTGAAACCACACAGATGAAACATGATTTATTCATTCATACATCGGTTATGCTTCTGTCAATGCCGCTTCACCGTGAAAATACATCATATCAGCTGGATTATAACAACTTTATTTGAATCAGAACATTGTTCACTCCCATATCCCGTATGATAATATATATATATATTATTTTCTGGCCAAAATATATTTTAAATAAAGGCTAAATTTATGTTGTTAAAAGTAAAGCTCAATGAAACATATTTTTGAAATGTAAAATATATTTTGTTTCAACTTTCATATACAAAAATGTCTTTCAGTGCAACAAAATACATTTCTAATCTTACAATAACCACAATCTTACAGTTCTTTTTAGAATTTTGTATATACATTATTAATATAATGTGTTGTGGGGGTGTTGGGGAAATTACAATACAAAATGTGAATGGGACCGCAATCTTTTTGATTAATTTCATTAGTTGTGACAGATTAATTGGCTGTTTTTTGTCCTTTTTGAGTTTACCTGACACAATTATCAGTCAATAATCTCAAAATGGCCAAATCACACAGATAATCAACCTAGACTATCATTAGATTACGTTCATTATTATTTACATGCAATTCGTCACCAGCACATTTCATTCTTCATATCTACTATACATACTGACAATGGTGTACAGTATAAATTAAGAGTCTCTACATTCAGCACTTGTGTGTACTTTATTTATTCTAATGAAATGTTTTTCATATCTAGGACCAAGTCAAATCCACAAACTGTTTACAGACCTCCTGTGTTTTTAACCAGAGGACTACAGGCAGCTTAGTGTAATTAATCTACATACAGAAGACTGAAATAGACCACAGACTGCATAAACTGGACATGACGGATTACTGTAGGTCCCGCTCACACGCAAACCAAATGAGTCATGAAGAAAAATACCTGCACACCTAAAAGGGATGCCATTTTTGTAATAATTCTTGGTTTTCCTCAATGTCCTCGACAACACTTAAAATAAAAAATATATTTTTTTACATTAAAGGCTGATTTTATTTGATAAAAAATATTATTACAATTTAAATAGTTGTTTTGTTGTTTGAATTTAATTTAAAATATGTTTTTTCCTGTGATGCGCAGCTGTATTTTCAGCATCATTACTTCAGTTTTCAGTGTCACATGATCTTCAGAAATCATTATAATATGCTGATTTACTTCACTGAAATAAATATGCAGTATCTCACAGATGTGAGTACACTCCTCACATTTTTGTAAATAGTTTATTATATATTTTCATGTGACAACACTGAAGAAATGACACTTTGCTACAATGTAAAGTAGTGAGTGTACAGCTGTATAACAGTGTAAATTTACTGTCCCCTCAAAATAACTCAACACAGCCATTAATGTCTAAACCGCTGGCCACAAAAGAGTACACCCCTAAGTGATTTCTTTTTTATTTTTATGAAATTACATTCTCCTTAGTGAAAATCAAACCCCTAAGTTTGATTTATCTATTTTAATTTTAGATAAATTATGCATGAATTTATTATATCTTTATAGGTATTTTCTTTAGTTTTAGTTTGAATAAATTGTATTTATTTTAGTAACGTTACTTCAACATACTACATGGAAATGAAATAACATATATATATATATGGGTGTTGTGGATTTTTTTTTACTATTATAATTGAATCAATTTAATGCATCTTTGCTGTATAAATATCTTAATAAATAAAATAAAATGACTGACCTGAAATCTCTTAATAACAGTCTCTCTAATGTAAGAACCAGCAAATTCAACAGTTTTCCTGCGAATGGCAACTGCTAATTTAGTTGTTTCTGATTTACATTGGTTTTCAGTAATATTTAGGTTCAGAATTGGTCATCCTGCTATTTTAAATACACTCATGGCTCTTTTAGACGGCCCAGTTTGAGAACAGGCCATTGAAATGATCCAAGCATCAGTCACACTCACTATGAGAAGCTCAATCAGAAGCTCTTGACTCACACTCGTATCCATGAATGAACAGGACGGCCAGGACTCTCATCTCTCATGGGTCCCGGATAAGAACATCTGAACCAACCCAATCCCCTCAGAACAAATGCTCTCTATTACAGCACCAGCATCTGATTTGGACCGTTCACCGTGGAGAAGATGTATTAATTAAACGCTGTAAAAAATAATTAGGAGCCATCCATAATTCATCCGTGGGAATTTAAACTCATGAATCTTTCATGACTGTGCTCCAAGTGTGAGGAAAAACAAAAAGAAAAACGTGGACCCTCTCTAAAAGCTCAGAGCAGAGATGTTATTTAAAGCAGAGACGTAGAAGATTGCTTTCTGAATCCTGGGGAAAATAACGCAGCAGCAGAGGTCTCCATCTGCGATCTCTTATAAGACTAATCCGCATATCAGATATCTGCAGCAGTGCAAATGTTAGAGGAGGCGGACTAGATTTATGTGCTGTGTCAAAAACGCCATTACACTCAAACAAGAGGTTCATGTGTCATTTGTAAGTACACTGTATACTAGAGCTTCAATAACCCAAGCGAAAGAGCATTAAAGGGGTCATTTTATACACATCCACAGCTGTTTCTGCCTGAAGTCCTCTTATAATGTTCGCTAGCATTTCTTGCTCTAAAAATGTTACTTTTTCTTGAGTGCTTTATTTTGGAATTAAACAGGCAGCTACTGTACCTTTAAGACTTCAGTACATGTGACTTGGGTTATGACTGAATAATCAATCCCAGTGTAGTTCATGCTTGCATTCATCAGTTACAGGTTGTTGAGCTCTGAATAGATGCTGATATGCTGAGAAGTGTTGCTTGAATCACAGAAGTGGACCTTCATCTGCATAAACCGCACATTTCATTTGCACAAAATAAAAAAATAAAAAACCTATTAGAACGAGGATATGATTAGAACTACAAATACGAATAAAAATGATTTTAAAATGTGCTATATTATTATTATTTAATAATAATAATAATACAAATAAAACGAATAAATGCTAAACAAATAACATAAAAAATGCAAAACAATTAATACAATTAAATTGGTCTTAATAATAATAATTATTATTATACTTTTTACTAACAATAATATAAAAAAATATTAACAATAATGTTGTAAATTAATCAATTTATTATTATTATTAGTAGGAGTAGTATTATAAATATTATAAATTGTTTATGAAGTGCTATATTATTATTTATTATTAATGATCATAATTATAATATAGCACCTTTTCCAAGTTCAAAGACACTATACAATCTAATTAATATGAAACAAATTAAAATATAGAAACATAAAAATAAAACAAAAAAGGCATCAATCTTAAGACTGAGAAGTGTTCTGTTTGTAAACAAGAAACTGATCGAGTACATTATGCATGAACAGATGAGGAAAGTGTTTGCTAATGAAGTAAATCTGACGGTCTGTGGGAGGTGGTAACTGAAGATTTAAAGTCTTTTCAAATTATTTTGGAATAAAACTCAGCACTTCAACTCATCACTTTGCTATCAGTTTTGAGCGTGTCAGGCTATCAGTTTCCATGTATCTCAGAGCTAATGAGCTAGAGTGTTAAACACTCTTCAGGCCAAGTCACAGAGCAGTACTGATGCAACCCAGAGCCAACCTGACGCTCAAACAGTCATGGACCTCAGCCACGAGCGCCTTCAACAGCTCTCTCACCGACTGTAACAGCACAGCACCATTATCCAACACATTTATCTTTAATGTTTCTCTGCACCAAATGGTGGATGCCAGGCGATGAATGAAACTTTCAATGCACATGTAAAACTGCAGAGCTGGAGGCGTCCTGCTGTCTTGAATTTATGTGATGCCAACTGAATCTACCAAAGTGTTTCTTCTTCCTTCCTCCTCCTCCTCCTCCTCGGAGAGCAGTTTGAGGATTGCAGCACATTTGTGTGACACTTTTAAAAAGGAGGAAAGAGGCTGTTTGTGAAACATTTGTGAACGGAGCTAATGCATACACCAGAGTAGTTCAATACACCACTGCTGTGACCTCCGTCATCTGTCTAAAAACTCCTCAGTTCAGTCTCTACATAAGCCTAATTTAATAGTTTTCAACTCTATTTATTGTTTTATTAAAAATAATATACAATATTGCTGATTATTATTAATATAACAGCCTTTTTTGAGGGCAGTGAGGTTTGCTAAGAGAAAGTGACAGTAAAGACAATAATAATGTTATAGAAGTTTTCAATCTCAAATAAATGCTGTTCTTTTGAACTTTCTATTAATCACAGAATCCTGAAAAATACAATTTATCACGGTTTCCACAAAAATATGAAGCAGGAAAACTCTTTTCAACATTGATATAATCAGAAATGTTTATCAAGCTGCAAATCAGCATATTAGATTTATTATATACATTATATATATTTTTATATAAATGCAGTCTTTGCGAGCAAAAGAGACCCCCAACTTTTGAACAGTAAAGTGCAAAAACATAATTGTCCTCACTGTCAACACGTTGACTTCTTACTTAATCGTTCAACACATGGTTTGTTTAAGTCCTGATGGGAAGTTCATATTTACAAGAAGCCATAATTACAATATGAAGTGTGTTCTGGTTGGAATAAAACAGACTCGCTGTCCTAGCACTAAAATAACATAATGAAGAGCAAAGGATGCACATCATGTGTGTAATTAATGTTGAATCTGTGTGCTTTATCACTCTTATGCTGGAAATGTAATTTAGCCACACCAGTCTGTCTCTTCATAAACCAGCTAAATTTGTATTTTGTATTCTTCCAACAGTGAACACTATCTGAACAAACAAAGTGGTTTCATCAGCATGGAACTGAAATCAATATATCCTGGATTTGTCCAGCAAATCAGCACCAAGGGACCTGATTTTAAACCATTTATGAAATGCAAGGGCGTAACCATGGTATAGATATTGGGGGGGTCCAAATGTGAGCCCTCCCCCAGATATATTTTTTTTAAGTTCAGTCGCGGATCAGATCGTAAAAACAAACAGGCCAGGCCATCAACGAATGAACTGAGGCTTATCAATGGAGTGGGAAGTGTGGGAACTCCTTGGTCTGTGACTCCAGCAGTTCATTATTCAGACTATTTTCAGGGTATCATGCTAGAAACCTTGCTATAATACTGAGCCATTTAAACGTGATATTTTTCCCATTTATTCAAAAATTGTCGCGGTATTTTTGACCATGGCACTACTTTTTAAGTGTCTACTTGCTTACCGTCTGAAAACAAAGGCGAATGTCCGCCTGTTCGTCCTGCTTCTTTCTTTTAGCTTCTACCTTCATTTCATTTAAGCACCAGTGACGTCGGACTGAGCGGTTTTTTCAAACGATGCCGCGAGCCGGCATTTACGGGCTCAACCAAGTGTACAATCGAGGGGGGGGGTTGTCACACAGTTTTGTTTCCCTTGTTTTTCCTAAATTTAAAGTAAATCGGAAATAACAACAGATCCACTAGGCTACAACCAGGGTTCATAAAAGGAGGGCATATCATATGTCACATATTACAATATAATAGGCCTATTATTGGGGGGGACAGATTGGTATTTTTCCAATATTGGGGGGGACACGTCCTCCCCAAAGTATATGGTGGTTACGCCCATGATGAAATGGTGTAATTACATTGTTTTAAATAGGGATTTATTACAGTCTGTACAGGCTTAACAATAAATTTCTCACTAAATTTAACAAGAAATATTTCTCGAAATATCAAAGACATATTTATCCTAGGTAATGAAACGGCAACTCTGGAAACACTGCTCTAGCAGTAGCAGATACACGTAAAACTTCAAAACTGGGCAAGCCATTTGTGATTTGAATGTGCAAGGCTTCCAGATGCTGCGTCCCAATTCACAAACTGTCCATTGATTCCATTCATACTCATGAATGCGTCAGACCAGAAAAGCAAGCTCATGCGAAATGTTTTGCATTTAGCTGCATTCCAAAGTTGAAGTTTGGTGAATTTGCATCAGGCGAAACCGTGTGACCAACAGCAGATCGATACGTCACAGGACGACCTCATAACAGTGTTAAAATAACAAAAACATTAAAACTGCACCCCTGCAGGAAAGTGGAGTAGATTGGATTTTTTTATATTTTAGATGTATTATTATTTGGTATGTGTTGAATTCAACTTCTTTTTAAAGATGCTGCAGAACATGACGTCAGCGTACAAAGAAATGTTGCATGCTCATAGTCTAGTGTGACCGTGCTTTAACAGTATTAAAAATTAGTTATTCATGAGTTAATGTGTCACAAATACACTGTGGTATGTTCTAATCCAAATATTCTATGCAGATCCATGCACAGTATAATGCTAATATTGCCATTGTACGCTGAACGAGAATATGATTAGAACTACAAAAACGAATACAAATGATTTTAAAAACAAACACGGCGGATATGCGAGACCAACGGTAAAGTAGAGAAAGGGCTTTGACTGATTAATAATATCTAACCTGAATATTTATTTATTGTTGTTCACATTATATCTCATCTGCAACAACATTGTGAATGTGTACAAAGGTCTGTTTGGTCATTAACTTTTAAATGCATAATTATGCAACACATAAGGAGAGTTATCGGCATCAAACACCCACAACTGGCAGATCAACGGGTCTCTTCATTTCTCTCTAAAAGGGCAGGACATTAAATGAAACGTAATGTGGATGATGTTAATGTTGCCAAGATGATTGATAGGGCAGTATAAATGATGACAGAATGCATATAACTAAATGACAGTGCAGCCAGTTCTGCCAAATGCCTTCAATAAAACCTGCTTCAAAAAAATCTAAAGCCTGCTTCAAAAGTTGCTAAATGTCTCTAGATGACGTCATGCAATGATTAGCAGTCATGATGTCATCACAAAGTATCAGCCCAGTACATTTGTTTCCTTTATACAGCCTATTCTGATGTCAATATGGCCAAATTTCCAATAAACAGTTATCATTCACATACTTTGTGTGTTTCAATTTCAACCCAAGACTATATGCAGTCAATTCCAATCTGCTGCTCTGCTAAAATACGGATTCATAAACAAAACCTTGTCTGAATCTTGAATAAAATTGGCAACAATGCCCAAAGCTTGCCTGTACTTTTCTGCTAGACACATAAAGTGTGTACTTTTTCTTCACAAAAAGATAAACACTTTCATGGCATAGTTTAGGTACGTGAATTATTGCAATAACATTATCATAAACACACTAGTTTGTGGTGCATTCTTCTAGTTATTTACATTGCCAGTGCTGCGTAGTAACTGAATACATGTAATCTGGATAATGTAATTAGATTACAAAATTAAGTACTTGTAATTAGATTATATTACTATGAAAGATATTCATAATTAGAGTACAGTTACTTTTTTATGGATTACATATTATTCACACAATTGCGATTTGATAATTTTCCCTAATTCTTCTCTTTCATCTTTTACATTTCCCTTTTTAAACCCCTTATACACATCCAGAAGGTCTTGCAGTTTTGTGGACATTCATAAAAAGGCCCGTCTCTAATCATACACAGAACATTAAGAGACCCTGCCGTTCCTTCACAAACCCCAGTTTGACGAGCCTTGACGTGTTGTAATGTTTAATGCACTGTGTGTGTCATGATGGAAACGCGGAAACAGTATGCGAGTAGGCTCTCTCTTTATTGAACCTATAGAGATGATGATAGGTGCAGTCCAAAGAGTAACAGGGTAGTGGCGCAGGGACTTCGATGGTCAGACGAGTGCCGTGAAGAGAAGTGCTGATGTGACGTGACGAATCCAGAGTGACAAATCCACAGGAACACGAACAGGAACGAAGAAGGCACAAGACAGGAACGAAGACGGGATCAAACACAACCGGGACTCACAAACAACGATCTGACAAAGGAGATGAGAAAGTGGTGAGTATTTAAAGGTGGTGTGATGAGCTGCAGCTGATGATGATGATGAATCAACTGGATCGTTGTTCAGCGCTGATGAGTCGGCACGCCCACACACACTCACACACACACATAAACAACGAGCACGAGACGAGAAGGAAGCATAGGATTTATGAACCGTGACATTGTGTTGTTAATTACAGTGAATGGAATACATTTTCTTTATGTGAATATGGTACAATAATATATATAAATCAATGTGATAAACAAGTTAGGGCAAAAGTCATC
>CM049830.1:32278906-32301406 GCA_027422435.1 Schizopygopsis pylzovi
TTTAGGAATATCTTGGGTTATTCTCACTTTATTGTCTGTGTACTGCATCAGTCACTTACACAGTCAGTAAACTAAAGTAAATGAAAAGTTAAATCAACTTATATATGAACTTACATGAGAAGTTCAGTAGGTCAGTAAACATGTATGCAGAGGCGAACCAAGATGAAGTGGAGGCCCCGGGCAAAATTAATAGATGAGGCCCTTCTAAAATATTGTTTTGTTAATATATCTTTGTTACCTAGATATATATTTATACAACATACAAAAAGTAGTCAAAACACATAATATAACATAAATAGTATTTTTTTTTTTAAAAACGTGCTTATTCTTTAACAAAATTGTAATCATCTTCATAGCAGAAGATACAATACTGTACAATGCAATCTTGAAGATACTGAACAATCTTCATATTTACAGTAACGGATTGTCACCTTAAAAATGGGGCTTACAGCAAATCCTGTCACTATGTCCTCCATATTCAAAGACCTTCATATGAACTGGATATCTTCTGTCTGAGGCAGTGGTCATAGAGACTTAAGCAATACTCCTATAGAAATATATGGTTAGCATCTTAATTTATTATTTATTATTAGTTTATCAACTAGCTGCGTTAACTAATTTAATAGAAGTGTTGGATAATGCAAGTAAATCTATTGATATAGTAAGTAACACTATATCTGACACTGAACTTACCATGTTCACTGTCAGGAGGAGGGACTGGGGAATCTGGTGGTGAGTGACAGGAACTTAAGTAATGCTCCTGCATGCAGACATATATGATTATCATTTTAATTTAATCTTTTTAATTTATTAACTATTAATTCATTGTTTGTTGACAACTAATTATGTTAACTCAACTAATTTAATGTAGAAGAGCTAAAAAAAAATAATGTCAACTAAGTAAATATAACGATATTTATTTATATTGTTTCGTGAGCTCCCCACTAGCAGCAAGACACGGTACCGAAACTTGACCGCGGTCAAGCCAGCCGCAGTTCAGAAAAACACGGTCAAGCCAGCCGCGATTGAAATTAACGTGCGCGTGTATTACAATGACTACGGTAATCACAGGAACAACACAGAGGAGACGCGCTTTTAGAGCGCTTTTCTTCTGGACGCCCAGAACTGAAATATAATGAAATTTTTCGCGATTTTTTTTTGTATATCTGCTTTAATATTTGTGTTATTTATTGGTGTCTTTGACGGTTCTGTATTACTATATTTTTCTACATTTCAAATCTGCAGGATTCATAGAAAAAGAGATATGGGACATTAATCTTGTCTTAATCTTACAGGGAGCTTTCCTGTAGCTCAACTGGTAGAGCATGGCGCTAACAACGCCAAGATCATGGGTTCGATTCCCAGGGAAAGCAAGAGCTGATAAAAATGTAGAAACTGTAACTTGAATGCAATGTAAGTCGCTTTGGATAAAAGCGTCTGCTAAATGCATAAATGTAAATGTAAATTAATCAATTTAGAGGGGTATAAAGACACAATTTCTAATAAGTACTAGAAATGAATGGTCAGTTCTTATATAGAACGTCCCATACTATAAGCACACCTCATATGAAACCATATTACTGCAGCGTTCTTTGAGATATGGGACATTAATACATTTTAGAGGGGTATAAAGACACCATTTCTAATAAGTACAGAAATGAATGGTCAGTTCTTATAGGGACATCCCATACTACATGCACACCTCATATGAAACCATTTTACTGCAGCGTTTCTTGAGATATGGGACATTAATACATTTAGAGAGCTATAAAGACACCATTTCTAATAAGTACAAGAAATAATGGTCAGTTCTTATAGAGGACATCCCATACTATATGCACACCTCATATGAAACCATTTTACTGCAGCGTTTTCATAGAAATGGACATTATTCGATTTAGAGGACTATAAAGACCCCATTTCTAATAAGTACACGATAAATGAATGGTCAGTTCTTATATGAGGACATCCCATACTATAGCACACCTCATATGAAACCATTTTACTGCAGCGTTTTTGAGATAAGGGACATTAATAATTTAGAGGAGTATAAAGACACCATTTCTAATAAGTACAGAAATTAATGGTCAGTTCTTATAGAGGACATCCCATACTATATTCACACCTCATATGAAACCATTTTACTGCAGCATTTTTGAAGATATGGGACATTAATACATTTAGAGGGGTATAAAGACACAATTTCTAATAAGTACTAGAAATTAATGGTCAGTTCTTATACAGGACATCCCATACTATATGCACACCTCATATAAAACATTTTACTGCAGCGTTTTCCATAAATGGGACATTATTCGATTTAGAGGACTATAAAGACCCAATTTTTTATAAGTACAATAAATGAATGGTCAGTTCTTATATAGGACATCCCATACTACATGCACACCTCATATGAAACCATTTTACTGCAGCTTTTTTGAGATATGGGACAGTAATACACTTTAGAGAGCTATCAAGACCTAATTTCTAATAAGTACACGAAATGAATGGTCAGTTCTTATAGGGACATCCCATACTATAAGCACACCTCATATGAAACCATATTACTGCAGCGTTCTTGAGATATGGGACATTAATACATTTAGAG
Source organism: Schizopygopsis pylzovi (assembly GCA_027422435.1). Classification (NCBI taxonomy): domain Eukaryota; kingdom Metazoa; phylum Chordata; class Actinopteri; order Cypriniformes; family Cyprinidae; genus Schizopygopsis; species Schizopygopsis pylzovi. Next base: position 32,281,515 of record CM049830.1, read on the forward strand.
GGGTATAAAGACACCATTTCTAATAAGTACAGAAATTGAATGGTCAGTTCTTATAGGGACATCCCATACTAATGCACACCTCATATGAAACCATTTTACTGCAGCGTTTCTTGAGATATGGGACATTAATACATTTAGAGAGCTATAAAGACACCATTTCTAATAAGTACAAGAAATAATGGTCAGTTCTTATAGAGGACATCCCATACTATATGCACACCTCATATGAAACCATTTTACTGCAGCGTTTTCAGAAATGAGACATTATTCGATTTAGAGGACTATAAAGACCCCATTTCTAATAAGTACACAGAAATGAATGGTCAGTTCTTATATGAGGACATCCCATACTATAGCACACCTCATATGAAACCATTTTACTGCAGCGTTTTTGAGATAAGGGACATTAATACATTTAGAGGAGTATAAAGACACCATTTCTAATAAGTACAGAAATTAATGGTCAGTTCTTATAGAGGACATCCCATACTATATTCACACCTCATATGAAACCATTTTACTGCAGCATTTTTGAAGATATGGGACATTAATACATTTAGAGGGGTATAAAGACACAATTTCTAATAAGTACTAGAAATTAATGGTCAGTTCTTATACAGGACATCCCATACTATATGCACACCTCATATAAAACCATTTTACTGCAGCGTTTTCCATAAATGGGACATTATTCGATTTAGAGGACTATAAAGACCCAATTTTTTATAAGTACAATAAATGAATGGTCAGTTCTTATATAGGACATCCCATACTACATGCACACCTCATATGAAACCATTTTACTGCAGCTTTTTTGAGATATGGGACATAATACATTTAGAGAGCTATAAGACCTAATTTCTAATAAGTACACGAAATGAATGGTCAGTTCTTATACGGGACATCCCATACTATAAGCACACCTCATATGAAACCATATTACTGCAGCGTTTTGAGATATGGGACATTAATACATTTAGAGGGGTATAAAGACACCATTTCTAATAAGTACAGAAATTAATAGGTCAGTTCTTATAGGGACATCCCATACTATATGCACACCTCATATTGAAACCATTTTACTGCAGCGTTTCTTGAGATATGGGACATTAATACATTTAGAGAGCTATAAAGACACCATTTCTAATAAGTACAAGAAATAATGGTCAGTTCTTATAGAGGACATCCCATACTATATGCACACCTCATATGAAACCATTTACTGCAGCGTTTTCAGAAATGAGACATTATTCGATTTAGAGGAGCTATAAAGACCCCATTTCTAATAAGTACACGAAAATGAATGGTCAGTTCTTATATGAGGACATCCCATACTATAGCACACCTCATATGAAACCATTTTACTGCAGCGTTTTTGAGATAAGGGACATTAATACATTTAGAGGGGTATAAAGACACCATTTCTAATAAGTACAGAAATTAATGGTCAGTTCTTATAGAGGACATCCCATACTATATTCACACCTCATATGAAACCATTTTACTGCAGCATTTTTGAAGATATGGGACATTAATACATTTAGAGGGGTATAAAGACACAATTTCTAATAAGTACTAGAAATTAATGGTCAGTTCTTATACAGGACATCCCATACTATATGCACACCTCATATAAAACCATTTTACTGCAGCGTTTAATCCATAAATGGGACATTATTCGATTTAGAGGACTATAAAGACCCAATTTTTTATAAGTACAATAAATGAATGGTCAGTTCTTATATAGGACATCCCATACTACATGCACACCTCATATGAAACCATTTTACTGCAGCTTTTTTGAGATATGGGACATAATACACTTTAGAGAGCTATCAAGACCTCAATTTCTAATAAGTACATCGAAATGAATGGTCAGTTCTTATAGCGGGACATCCCATACTATAAGCACACCTCATATGAAACCATAGTTACTGCAGCGTATTTTGAGTATATGGGACATTTAATACATTTAGAGGAGGTGATAAAGACACCATTTCTAATAAGTACAGAAATTAATGGTCAGTTCTTATAGAGGACGGGATCCCGATACGATATATGCACACCTCATATTGAAACCATTTTACTGCAGCTTTTTGAGATTATGGGACATTAATACATTTAGAGAGCTATAATAGTACACCATATTCTAATAAGTACAAGAAATAATGGTCAGTTCTTATAGAGGACATCCCATACTATATGCACACCTCATATGAAACCATTTTACTGCAGCGTTTTCCATAGAATGAAGACATGTATTCGAATTTAGACGGACTATAAAGACCCCATTTCTAATAAGTACACCGATAAATGAATGGTCAGTTCTTAATATAGGACATCCCATACTAAGCACACCTCATATGAAACCATTTTACTGCAGCTTTTTTGAGCCATAAGGGACATTAATAAATTTAGAGGAGTTATAAATGACACAGTTCTAATAATGTACAGAAATTAATGGTCAGTTCTTATACAGGACATCCCATACTATATTACTCCTCATATGAAACCATTTTACTGCAGCATTTTTGAAAAGATATGGGACATTAATACATTTTGAGGACTATAAAGACACAATTTCTAATGAAGTACTAGAAATGCAATGGTCAGGTTCTTATACCAGGACATCCCATACTGATAAAATGCACACCTCATATGAAAACATTTTGACTGCAGCGTTTAATCCATAAATGGGACATTAATATCGATTTAGAGGGGTATAAAGACACCAATTTCTAATAAGTACAGAAATGAATGGTCAGTTCTTATATAGGACATCCCATACTATATGCACACCTCATATGAAACCATATTACTGCAGCTTTTTGAGATATGGGACATTAATACATTTAGAGAGCTATAAAGACCTAATTTCTAATAAGTACACGAAATGAATGGTCAGTTCTTATATGGGACATCCCATACTATAAGCACACCTCATATGAAACCATATTACTGCAGCGTTTTGAGATATGGGACATTAATACATTTAGAGGGGTATAAAGACACCATTTCTAATAAGTACAGAAATTAATGGTCAGTTCTTATAGGGACATCCCATACTATATTGCACACCTCATATGAAACCATTTTACTGCAGCTTTTTGAGATATGGGACATTAATACATTTAGAGGGGTATAAAGACACCATTTCTAATAAGTACAAGAAATTAATGGTCAGTTCTTATAAGGACATCCCATACTATATGCACACCTCATATGAAACCATTTTACTGCAGCGTTTTCCAAAATGGACATTATTCGATTTAGAGGACTATAAAGACCCCATTTCTAATAAGTACACATAAATGAATGGTCAGTTCTTATATAGGACATCCCATACTAATGCACACCTCATATGAAACCATTTTACTGCAGCTTTTTTGAGATAAGGGACATTAATACATTTAGAGGAGCTATAAAGACCATTTCTAATAAGTACACAAATGAATGGTCAGTTCTTATAAGGACATCCCATACTATATGACCCTCATATGAAACCATTTTACTGCAGCATTTTTGAGATATGGGACATTAATACATTTAGAGGGGTATAAAGACACAATTTCTAATAAGTACTAGAAATTAATGGTCAGTTCTTATACAGGACATCCCATACTATATGCACACCTCATATAAACCATTTTACTGCAGCGTTTTCCATAAATGGGACATTATTCGATTTAGAGGTATAAAGACCCAATTTTTTATAAGTACAAAATGAATGGTCAGTTCTTATATAGGACATCCCATACTATATGCACACCTCATATGAAACCATATTACTGCAGCTTTTTTGAGATATGGGACATTAATACATTTAGAGAGCTATAAAGACCTAATTTCTAATAAGTACAACGAAATGAATGGTCAGTTCTTATATGGGACATCCCATACTATAGCACCCTCATTTGAAACCTTTTACTGCAGCGTTTTGAGATATGGGACATTAATACATTTTAAGGGGTATAAAGACCAATTTCTAATAAGTACAGAAATAATGGTCAGTTCTTATAGGGACATCCCATACTATATGCACACCTCATATGAAACCATTTTACTGCAGCGTTTCTTGAGATATGGGACATTAATACATTTAGAGGGGTATAAAGACACCATTTCTAATAAGTACAAGAAATTAATGGTCAGTTCTTATAGGGACATCCCATACTAATGCACACCTCATTTGAAACCTTTTACTGCAGCGTTTTCAGAATTGGACATTATCATTTAGAGGACTATAAAGACCCCATTTCTAATAAGTACAAGAAATGAATGGTCAGTTCTTATAGAGGACATCCCATACTATATGCACCCTATATGAAACCATTTTACTGCAGCGTTTCTAAAATGGACATTAATACATTTAGAGGCTATAAAGACCCATTTCTAATAAGTACACGAAATGAATGGTCAGTTCTTATAGGGACACCCATACTATATGCACACCTCATATGAAACCATTTTACTGCAGCTTTTTGAGATATGGGACATTAATACATTTAGAGGGGTATAAAGACACAATTTCTAATAAGTACTAGAAATTAATGGTCAGTTCTTATACAGGACATCCCATACTATATGCACACCTCATATAAAACCATTTTACTGCAGCGTTTTCCATAAATGGGACATTATTCGATTTAGAGGACTATAAAGACCCAATTTTTTATAAGTACAATAAATGAATGGTCAGTTCTTATATAGGACATCCCATACTACATGCACACCTCAATGAAACCATTTTACTGCAGCTTTTTTGAGATATGGGACAGTAATACACTTTAGAGAGCTATCAAGACCTAATTTCTAATAAGTACACGAAATGAATGGTCAGTTCTTATACGGGACATCCCATACTATAAGCACACCTCATATGAAACCATATTACTGCAGCGTTCTTGAGATATGGGACATTAATACATTTAGAGGGGTATAAAGACACCATTTCTAATAAGTACAAGAAATTAATGGTCAGTTCTTATATGGGACATCCCATACTACATGCACACCTCATTTGAAACCGTTTTACTGCAGCGTTTCTGAGATATGGGACATTACTACACTTTAGAGAGCTATAAAGACCCCATTTCTAATAAGTACAAGAAATGAATGGTCAGTTCTTATAGAGGACATCCCATACTATATGCACACCTCATATGAAACCATATTACTGCAGCGTTTTCAAGAAATGAGACATTATTCGATTTAGAGGACTATAAAGACCCCATTTCTAATAAGTACACGAAATGAATGGTCAGTTCTTATATGGGACACCCCATACTATAAGCACACCTCATATGAAACCATATTACTGCAGCGTTTTTGAGATAAGGGACATTAATACATTTAGAGGGGTATAAAGACACCATTTCTAATAAGTACTAGAAATTAATGGTCAGTTCTTATAGAGGACATCCCATACTATATTCACACCTCATATGAAACCATTTTACTGCAGCATTTTTTAAGATATGGGACATTAATACATTTAGAGGGGTATAAAGACACAATTTCTAATAAGTACTAGAAATTAATGGTCAGTTCTTATATAGGACATCCCATACTATATGCACACCTCATATAAAAACATTTTACTGCAGCGTTTTCCATAAATGGGACATTATTCGATTTAGAGGACTATCAAGACCTAATTTCTAATAAGTACACGAAATGAATGGTCAGTTCTTATACGGGACATCCCATACTATAAGCACACCTCATATGAAACCTATTACTGCAGCGTTCTTGAGATATGGGACATTAATACATTTAGAGGGGTATAAAGACACCATTTCTAATAAGTACAAGAAATTAATGGTCAGTTCTTATATGGGACATCCCATACTACATGCACACCTCATTTGAAACCGTTTTACTGCAGCGTTTCTGAGATATGGGACATTACTACACTTTAGAGAGCTATAAAGACCCCATTTCTAATAAGTACAAGAAATGAATGGTCAGTTCTTATAGAGGACATCCCATACTATATGCACACCTCATATGAAACCATATTACTGCAGCGTTTTCAAGAAATGAGACATTATTCGATTTAGAGGACTATAAAGACCCCATTTCTAATAAGTACACGAAATGAATGGTCAGTTCTTATATGGGACACCCCATACTATAAGCACACCTCATATGAAACCATATTACTGCAGCGTTTTTGAGATAAGGGACATTAATACATTTAGAGGGGTATAAAGACACCATTTCTAATAAGTACTAGAAATTAATGGTCAGTTCTTATAGAGGACATCCCATACTATATTCACACCTCATATGAAACCATTTTACTGCAGCATTTTTTAAGATATGGGACATTAATACATTTAGAGGGGTATAAAGACACAATTTCTAATAAGTACTAGAAATTAATGGTCAGTTCTTATACAGGACATCCCATACTATATGCACACCTCATATAAAAACATTTTACTGCAGCGTTTTCCATAAATGGGACATTATTCGATTTAGAGGACTATAAAGACCCAATTTTTTATAAGTACAATAAATGAATGGTCAGTTCTTATATAGGACATCCCATACTACATGCACACCTCATATGAAACCATTTTACTGCAGCTTTTTTGAGATATGGGACAGTAATACACTTTAGAGAGCTATCAAGACCTAATTTCTAATAAGTACACGAAATGAATGGTCAGTTCTTATACGGGACATCCCATACTATAAGCACACCTCATATGAAACCATATTACTGCAGCGTTCTTGAGATATGGGACATTAATACATTTAGAGGGGTATAAAGACACCATTTCTAATAAGTACAAGAAATTAATGGTCAGTTCTTATATGGGACATCCCATACTACATGCACACCTCATTTGAAACCGTTTTACTGCAGCGTTTCTGAGATATGGGACATTACTACACTTTAGAGAGCTATAAAGACCCCATTTCTAATAAGTACAAGAAATGAATGGTCAGTTCTTATAGAGGACATCCCATACTATATGCACACCTCATATGAAACCATATTACTGCAGCGTTTTCAAGAAATGAGACATTATTCGATTTAGAGGACTATAAAGACCCCATTTCTAATAAGTACTAGAAATTAATGGTCAGTTCTTATAGAGGACATCCCATACTATATTCACACCTCATATGAAACCATTTTACTGCAGCATTATTGAGATATGGGACATTAATACATTTAGAGGGGTATAAAGACACCATTTCTAATAAGTACTAGAAATGAATGGTCAGTTCTTATATAGGACATCCCATACTACATGCACATCTCATATGAAACCATATTACTGCAGCGTTTTCAAGAAATGAGACATTATTAAATTTAGAGGACTATAAAGACCCCATTTCTAATAAGTACAAGAAATCAATGGTCAGTTCTTATAGAGGACATCCCATACTATATTCACACCTCATATGAAACAATTTTACTGCAGCATTTTTGAAATATGGGACATTAATACATTTTAAAGAGCTATAAAGACCTAATTTCTAATAAGTACACAAAATGAATGGTCAGTTCTTATACGGGACATCCCATACTATAAGCACACCTCATATGAAACCATATTACTGCAGCGTTTTTGAGATATGGGACATTAATACATTTAGAGGGGTATAAAGACACCATTTCTAATAAGTACTAGAAATTAATGGTCAGTTATTATAGAGGACATCCCATACTAAATGCACACCTCATATGAAACCATTTTACTGCAACATTTTTGAGATATGGGACATTAATACAATTTAAAGAGCTATAAAGACCTAATTTCTAATAAGTACAAGAAATTAATGGTCAGTTCTTATATAGGACATCCCATACTCCATGCACACCTCATATGAAACCATTTTACTCAGAAACGCTGCAGTAAAATGGTTTCATATGAGGAGTGCATATAGTATGGGATGTCCTCTATAAGAACTGTCCATTCTTTTCTTGTACCTATTAGAAACTGGGTGTTTATACCCCTCTAAATCAAATAAAGTCCCATATCTCGAAAACGCTGCAGTAAAATGGTTTCATATGAGGAGTGCATATAGTATGGGATGTCCTGTATAAGAACTGACCATTCATTTCGTGTACTTATTAGAATTTATGTCTTTATAGCTCTTTAAAATGTATTAATGTCCCATATCTCAGAAACGCTGCAGTAAAATGGTTTCATATGAGGAGTGCATATAGTATGGGATGTCCTCTATAAGAACTGACCATTTATTTATTGTACTTATTAGAAATGGTGTCTTTATACCCCTCAAAATTTAATAATGTCTAATTTCTTGAAAACGCTGCAGTAATATGGTTTCATATGAGGAGTGCATATAGTATGGGATGTCCAATATAAGAACTGACCATTCGTTTCGTGTACTTATTAGAAATGGTGTCTTTATAGTCCTCAAAATGTATTAATGTCCCATATCTCAAAAATGCTGCAGTAATATGTTTTCATATGAGGTGTGCATATAGTATGGGATGTCCCATAAAAGAACTGACCATTAATTTCGTGTACTTATTAGAAATGGTGTCTTTATACCCCTCTAAATGTATTAATGTCCCATATCTCAAAAATGCTGCAGTAAAATGGTTTCATTTGAGGTGTGAATATAGTATGGGATGTCCTCTATAAGAACTGACCATTAATTTCTAGTACTTATTAGAAATGGTGTCTTTATACCCCTCTAAATGTATTAATGTCCCATATCTCAAAAACGCTGCAGTAATATGGTTTCATATGAGGTGTGAATATAGTATGGGATGTCCTCTATAAGAACTGACCATTCATTTCTTGTACTTATTAGAAATGGGGTCTTTATAGCTCTCTAAAGTGTAGTAATGTCCCATATCTCAGAAACGCTGCAGTAAAATGGTTTCATATGAGGTGTGCATGTAGTATGGGATGTCCTATATAAGAACTGACCATTAATTTCGTGTACTTATTAGAAATGGTGTCTTTATACCCCTCTAAATGTATTAATGTCCCATATCTCAGAAACGCTGCAGTAAAATGGTTTCATATCAGGAGTGCATATAGTATGGGATGTCCTCTATAAGAACTGACCATTCATTTCTTGTACTTATTAGAAACCTGGTGTTTATACCCCTCTAAATCGAATAATGTCCCATTTCTTGAAAACGCTGCAGTAATATGGTTTCATATGAGGTGTGCTTATAGTATGGGGTGTCCCATAAAAGAACTGACCATTAATTTCGTGTACTTATTAGAAATGGTGTCTTTATAGTCCTCAAAATGTATTAATGTCCCATATCTCAAAAATGCTGCAGTAAAATGGTTTCATATGAGATGTGCATGTAGTATGGGATGTCCTATATAAGAACTGACCATTAATTTCTTGTACTTATTAGAAATGATGTCTTTATACCCCTCTAAATCGAATAATGTCCCATTTATGGAAAACGCTGCAGTAAAATGGTTTCATATGAGGTGTGCATGTAGTATGGGATGTCCTATATAAGAACTGACCATTCATTTCTTGTACTTATTAGAAATGGTGTCTTTATACCCCTCAAAATGTAATAATGTCTCATTTCTTGAAAACGCTGCAGTAATATGGTTTCATATGAGGAGTGCATATAGTATGGGACGTCCTATATAAGAACTGACCATTCGTTTCGTGTACTTATTAGAAATGGTGTCTTTATAGTCCTCAAAATGTATTAATGTCCCATATCTCAAAAATGCTGCAGTAATATGGTTTCAAATGAGGTGTGCATATAGTATGGGATGTCCCATATAAGAACTGACCATTAATTTCGTGTACTTATTAGAAATGGTGTCTTTATAGTCCTCAAAATGTATTAATGTCCCATATCTCAAAAACGCTGCAGTAATATGGTTTCATATGAGGTGTGAATATAGTATGGGATGTCCTCTATAAGAACTGACCATTAATTTCTAGTACTTATTAGAAATGGTGTCTTTATACCCCTCTAAATGTATTAATGTCCCATATCTCAGAAACGCTGCAGTAAAATGGTTTCATATCAGGAGTGCATATAGTATGGGACGTCCTATATAAGAACTGACCATTCATTTCTTGTACTTATTAGAAATGGTGTCTTTATACCCCTCTAAATGTATTAATGTCCCATATCTCAAAAACGCTGCAGTAATATGGTTTCATATGAGGAGTGCATATAGTATGGGACGTCCTATATAAGAACTGACCATTCGTTTCGTGTACTTATTAGAAATTGTGTCTTTATAGTCCTCAAAATGTATTAATGTCCCATATCTCAAAAATGCTGCAGTAAAATGGTTTCATATGAGGTGTGCATATAGTATGGGATGTCCTGTATAAGAACTGACCATTCATTTCTTGTACTTATTAGAAATGGGGTCTTTATAGCTCTCTAAAGTGTAGTAATGTCCCATATCTCAGAAACGCTGCAGTAAAATGGTTTCATATGAGGTGTGCATGTAGTATGGGATGTCCTATATAAGAACTGACCATTAATTTCGTGTACTTATTAGAAATGGTGTCTTTATACCCCTCTAAATGTATTAATGTCCCATATCTCAGAAACGCTGCAGTAAAATGGTTTCATATCAGGAGTGCATATAGTATGGGATGTCCTCTATAAGAACTGACCATTCATTTCTTGTACTTATTAGAAACCTGGTGTTTATACCCCTCTAAATCGAATAATGTCCCATTTCTTGAAAACGCTGCAGTAATATGGTTGCATATGAGGTGTGCTTATAGTATGGGGTGTCCCATAAAAGAACTGACCATTAATTTCGTGTACTTATTAGAAATGGTGTCTTTATAGTCCTCAAAATGTATTAATGTCCCATATCTCAAAAATGCTGCAGTAAAATGCTTTCATATGAGGTGTGCATATAGTATGGGACGTCCTATATAAGAACTGACCATTAATTTCGTGTACTTATTAGAAATGGTGTCTTTATAGTCCTCAAAATGTATTAATGTCCCATGTATAAAAAATGCTGCAGTAATATGGTTTCATATGAGGTGTGCTTATAGTATGGGGTGTCCCATAAAAGAACTGACCATTAATTTCGTGTACTTATTAGAAATGGTGTCTTTATAGTCCTCAAAATGTATTAATGTCCCATATCTCAGAAACGCTGCAGTAAAATGGTTTCATATCAGGAGTGCATATAGTATGGGATGTCCCATATAAGAACTGACCATTCGTTTCGTGTACTTATTAGAAATGGTGTCTTTATAGTCCTCAAAATGTATTAATGTCCCATATCTCAGAAACGCTGCAGTAAAATGGTTTCATATCAGGAGTGCATATAGTATGGGATGTCCCATAAAAGAACTGACCATTCATTTCGTGTACTTATTAGAAATGGTGTCTTTACAGTCCTCAAAATGTATTAATGTCCCATATCTCAAAAATGCTGCAGTAAAATGGTTTCATATGCGGTGTGCATATAGTATGGGACGTCCCATATAAGAACTGACCATTCGTTTCGTGTACTTATTAGAAATGGTGTCTTTATAGTCCTCAAAATGTATTAATGTCCCATATCTCAAAAATGCTGCAGTAATATGGTTTCAAATGAGGTGTGCATATAGTATGGGATGTCCCATATAAGAACTGACCATTAATTTCGTGTACTTATTAGAAATGCTGTCTTTATAGTCCTCAAAATGTATTAATGTCCCATATCTCAAAAACGCTGCAGTAATATGGTTTCATATGAGGTGTGAATATAGTATGGGATGTCCTCTATAAGAACTGACCATTAATTTCTAGTACTTATTAGAAATGGTGTCTTTATACCCCTCTAAATGTATTAATGTCCCATATCTCAGAAACGCTGCAGTAAAATGGTTTCATATCAGGAGTGCATATAGTATGGGACGTCCTATATAAGAACTGACCATTCATTTCTTGTACTTATTAGAAATGGTGTCTTTATACCCCTCTAAATGTATTAATGTCCCATATCTCAAAAACGCTGCAGTAATATGGTTTCATATGAGGTGTGCTTATAGTATGGGATGTCCTGTATAAGAACTGACCATTAATTTCTAGTACTTATTAGAAATGGTGTCTTTATAGTCCTCAAAATGTATTAATGTCCCATATCTCAAAAATGCTGCAGTAAAATGCTTTCATATGAGGTGTGCATATAGTATGGGACGTCCTATATAAGAACTGACCATTAATTTCGTGTACTTATTAGAAATGGTGTCTTTATAGTCCTCAAAATGTATTAATGTCCCATGTATAAAAAATGCTGCAGTAATATGGTTTCATATGAGGTGTGCTTATAGTATGGGGTGTCCCATAAAAGAACTGACCATTAATTTCGTGTACTTATTAGAAATGGTGTCTTTATAGTCCTCAAAATGTATTAATGTCCCATATCTCAGAAACGCTGCAGTAAAATGGTTTCATATCAGGTGTGCATATAGTATGGGATGTCCCATATAAGAACTGACCATTAATTTCGTGTACTTATTAGAAATGCTGTCTTTATAGTCCTCAAAATGTATTAATGTCCCATATCTCAAAAACGCTGCAGTAATATGGTTTCATATGAGGTGTGAATATAGTATGGGATGTCCTCTATAAGAACTGACCATTAATTTCTAGTACTTATTAGAAATGGTGTCTTTATACCCCTCTAAATGTATTAATGTCCCATATCTCAGAAACGCTGCAGTAAAATGGTTTCATATCAGGAGTGCATATAGTATGGGACGTCCTATATAAGAACTGACCATTCATTTCTTGTACTTATTAGAAATGGTGTCTTTATACCCCTCTAAATGTATTAATGTCCCATATCTCAAAAACGCTGCAGTAATATGGTTTCATATGAGGTGTGCTTATAGTATGGGATGTCCTGTATAAGAACTGACCATTAATTTCTAGTACTTATTAGAAATGGTGTCTTTATAGTCCTCAAAATGTATTAATGTCCCATATCTCAAAAATGCTGCAGTAAAATGCTTTCATATGAGGTGTGCATATAGTATGGGACGTCCTATATAAGAACTGACCATTAATTTCGTGTACTTATTAGAAATGGTGTCTTTATAGTCCTCAAAATGTATTAATGTCCCATGTATAAAAAATGCTGCAGTAATATGGTTTCATATGAGGTGTGCTTATAGTATGGGGTGTCCCATAAAAGAACTGACCATTAATTTCGTGTACTTATTAGAAATGGTGTCTTTATAGTCCTCAAAATGTATTAATGTCCCATATCTCAGAAACGCTGCAGTAAAATGGTTTCATATCAGGAGTGCATATAGTATGGGACGTCCTATATAAGAACTGACCATTCGTTTCATGTACTTATTAGAAATGGTGTCTTTATAGTCCTCAAAATGTATTAATGTCCCATATCTCAAAAATGCTGCAGTAATATGGTTTCATATGAGGTGTGCATATAGTATGGGATGTCCCATATAAGAACTGACCATTAATTTCGTGTACTTATTAGAAATGGTGTCTTTATAGCTCTTTAAAATGTATTAATGTCCCATATCTCAAAAATGCTGCAGTAAAATGGTTTCATATGCGGTGTGCATATAGTATGGGATGTCCCATATAAGAACTGACCATTCATTTCTAGTACTTATTAGAAATGGTGTCTTTACAGTCCTCAAAATGTATTAATGTCCCATATCTCAAAAATGCTGCAGTAAAATGGTTTCATATGAGGTGTGCATATAGTATGGGATGTCCCATATAAGAACTGACCATTCATTTCGTGTACTTATTAGAAATTAGGTCTTTATAGCTCTTTAAAATGTATTAATGACCCATATCTCAGAAACGCTGCAGTAAAATGGTTTCATATGAGGAGTGCATATAGTATGGGACGTCCCATATAAGAACTGACCATTCATTTCTTGTACTTATTAAAAATGGGGTCTTTATACTCCTCAAAATGTATTAATGTCCCATATCTCAAAAATGCTGCAGTAAAATGGTTTCATATCAGGAGTGCATATAGTATGGGACGTTCCATATTAGAACTGACCATTCATTTCTTGTACTTATTAGAAACCTGGTGTTTATACCCCTCTAAATCGAATAATGTCCCATATCTCTTTTTCTATGAATCTTGCAATGATTTGAAAGGTAGAAAAATATAGTAATACAGAACCGTCAAAGACAAGAATAAATAACACATCTGCTATTAAAGCAGATGTACAAAAAAAAAGATCACGAAAAATGTCATTATATCTCAGTTCTGGGCGTCTAGAAGAAAAGCGCTCTAAAAGCGCGTCTCCTCTGTGTTGTTCCTGTGATTACCGTAGTCATTGTAATACACGCGCACGTCAATTTCAATCGCGGCTGGCTTGACCGTGTTTTTCTGAACTGCGGCTGGCTTGACCGCGGTGAAACACGCCAAGCGGTGATTTGCGCATCTTTCCCGGTACCACCTGCAGCCTACATTAATACCTGCTAAATGCTATATAATACATGCTACTGCTAAGTGCAGCCCTAGCTAACCTGTTTTCCAGTAACCCTATAAGTAATTGGACTAGTATTTCATATAGCAAATAATTAAACGAAAATAAGCTGGAATTAACAACAAACACATTTGTTTGTCCCATAATTATCATTAAGTCAATCTTATCTCCATCACTTAACTTACCGCTGTCATGTTTCCTCTTTTCCTCCTTTTCTTGCTTTTTTCCTCCTTTGACTGTCAAATGGATAAGTTTTAATATCCATGAAAACATGAAAAGTCATGTTTAAAATAGCCCAGTAAATGCGCGAGAAAGTGCTGTGGCAGTTTGAAAACGGCCGCCGACGCATCACGAGGAAAAAGAAAACACATCCAGCGTAACGCGAGAGGGGGACCCCTAGGGGGGATGCCGATATATTGCTCCATGTTACGTGTATAATTTTAATAATGACGTTTCCGAATGTTCAAATGGTCAGCTGTCGGGGGCCCCCTCAAAATACGGGGACCCAGGCAATTGCCTGCCTCATTGCTACGCCTCTGATAATATGCAATGGTTTTTGAAGTAGCTTGAATATGTTCTGTAAACTCACTCTCAGGAATTACACAGCTCTCTGGAAAACTTGATTCTGTTGGGTCAGTATATTGTGTTACAAGGTCAAACAGTTCACTTCTGTAAACCGGCTTTTGGTTAAAAATATGAATTGATTCATTCTTCACAGAAGTCCCTGGGTGCCATTTTGCAAGTTATAAAAACACTGCCGTACATGATTATACTGTATATATTGTGTTTAATTTATTATAAATTAACTTTGAAAATGTTGTCTCTTAGATAAATTCATTCAAACACGTGTGTTGTGCCAGAAAAATACTGTTCTGATTAAGAAGTGCTAATCTTGTACAGTACCATTGATATTTAAAAAAAAATTGTTGGATTAACTTAACAGTTTTCACTCATAAATTGCTAGTAAATGTAAAAAATAATAATACAAATTCCAAACTAAAAACTAAATTAATATAAAACATAAGCTGAAAATGTTTCTCATATTTACATTTATTTCAGTAATGCTTGTTTTTTTTGTATTTCAAAATGATTTCTTTATGGATGTAGTTTCAGATTTAGTTAACTATAAAAAAAAAATCATCAACTCCCCTCCAACCATCATAGACACACTTGTCAAATGATTGAAAATGATGAAGCCAAATATTCCTGTAAGAGACAGCTTGACTACAGTAGTTTATCATTGTGTACAGGCTGAGGCGGGTTATACTGGGTCACCCTAGATCCATAATAATCAGCAAAGGAGCTAATCAGCAAAGTGAGGTTATGGATTAACACAGTGTATTTTCTAAACATTCTCATCTATGGTTTATGAGGGAGCAAATCTGTTAGCCTATCTCCCGATTCGAGATTGCTACTTTATGACTGCTAATCCATTTCTATAACAGTAAACTCCCATTTCACAGGGAAGCAGTGGATAAATCTAAAGTTCAGCCCAGCCTCCATTTAAAAAGGAATCGATCTGTTGTCTCAATACAGAGTCACGTGATGAATTGTATGAGGATTAGAAGAGCAACCTTAGAAGAGGAACAGAAAATTGACTGGGTCTCATTGTTGACATGCAGCAGAGCAATCATGAGCGCAGAGGTTATGAGAGACAAACAGCACGATTTAGATACCATAACATAACTCTAAGAATGATTTATGCAATATAAGATAAATATCTACCCTGTTAAAACATACTGTTTTTTATATAGCTATATGTATACTAAATGTGAGTGTAGGAATGAGCACCATTTATTTTCAGACTCAGGGCTTGTACCATGAAGATGATGAGAGACATTATTTAAACGTTAAAATACTTTTGTGTACTTCAGATTAATATGCAGACGAGTAACAGCTACAAAGACATACAGGATGTTGCAACAAGTCCAACAAAGTCAAAGATCCATTTAATGCACTTTTTATCCTCCTTAATATGCTCCAGATGCATCCAATATTTACCATTTTCATTATAATCAGTCCTCGACAAACATCATTACACTTCCCTTGACGTAATGCATCTGACATCTCTAGACTCTGGATTAGACATTTCTGGTCTCTTAAAATACACCTTTAACATCATCACTAGACCCTTATATTTTACCTGGGCATAGATGTATGTTAATATTTTGGTTAACTTGATGTGGAACTGTCCAACCAGCAAACAACCTTTGATTTACATGCAAGAAAAACCATGCAGCAACAGCGGTTTCCACATTATCCAGTGATTTTAATATCTCTTTCTCGTTCATGATTTGATCAGACTGCCAAAAGATGACATTTTTCACACATAAACGGATGAACAATTAGAAAATAACAAATTATTTTAAAGATGATAACTGAATCAAAATTATTCAACCCCCTGGCCTGCAATACTTTCTGCTGCCGTGAACACAATTTTATGAAAACAGTTCGCACCAGCAAACTATTATAGAACGTTTATTAATATACATTTGAATGATTCTGGGAATGTAACATTTATAAAACATTAATAAAATAAAAAAAGCCCTAAACATTCATGTGCACACTCATATTTAAAAACTCTTCAGAATATTTTCTGAATTATTAAAACATTACATTCTCGGGGGGGGGGGGGGTTTAAATAATTTTGGTGTGTGTGTATAAATTATATAAATATATAAATGTATATAAATAAAAATGTTGAGTATGGGAAATAAATAGTTATGCAATAATGTTGAATATTTGAATATAGCGATAAGCTGGTGTTTAAATGTTACACACATTGATTTTTTATTGATTTTTTTACACACAATATACATATTTTGAAATGCTTTTTCGTTGTTGTTTTTAAACGTTGTTGTTCATGCTCATCAACTGGTCAAAAGTACTGTTAAAATAGTTATATGTCATAATATTATGACATATAAGGACCACAGCTATATTATATCATATCATATCATATCATTTCATATCATATCATATCATATCATCTTATTATATTATATTATAGAGCAGTATTCTACTCTAAACACCAATCCTGGTCTACTTGCAATATCTTAGGCTAAAATGGCTCATTCTTCACTATCCATCTGTCCTCATTTTTCTTTTATATCACAATCAATCGTCTCATCAAGGTCTTTTCACAGTGACGGAAATCAGTTCACCCAGCTGGTCAAAGACAAAGATCAGGCCTGACAGGTTAGGGGTCACGAGGGGGGGAAAACTGCACAGACCGTCTGGTGAATTCCTTCTAATGAGGACATGTAGGCCACAACTGTCCTTTCATTCATCAGTGTGTCAGTCAGCCGCTTTCCCAGAGCTTTCTGTAGGTGTCTTACTGTATGACACATCGAAGCCGAACGCCCCGAGGGTGATACTACAGTAAAGTCTGTACATGTTTTATCATACGCCATATGCTAACAGATATTCAACAAGGGAGATGTTGTACGAAACCTGCATAAAGTACAGCTTCATTATAACAAGAGGAAAGGGATCGACAATACAATCTGCCCAAAATGATGCTCAATTTATGTCTTATTTGTGTCTTATTAATGGCTCCTCTACTGAATCTCCTGATTTTCAGGCTTAACAGGCAAACTTGTACCATCTGCCACTCACAGAACAGACTTTCCTCACGAAGAGCCATTTTCACCACCTGTGGCCCTACTTAGAGGGATAAAAACAACTGTAGCTTTAAGAACTGCCAATGCAGCAGATAGTTAAAAGTGGAGTATGACACGTTACGGTCATTCCATACGGACCATACCGCTAAAGTGACATCTTCCGAATTCCTAATGAGGGAACAGGGTTTCCAGAAAGCGACCGATGTCATGGTAAACAGCCCACCCGTGACAGCGCCGGGGATGTGCTGGCTTTATCAGCGGCTCTATAGCGGGATGCAGTTTAGCAGACGGTTCTTCATACCTTCACTATGTTTATATCCCTCCATCTGTCCAAAAACAGAACGGATGAGTCAGCTGAACTGACATCAGCTCCATCCAGCCTGGACACATGCTGTAAATAACAACTGGTTCACTTATTTCTCAGTTCATTGGCTCTGCTTATGCTTGAGCACTTTCATTGAGAACAAACGTTATGAGTGCTGTTTATTAATTCAAGCATCAGTCGTATACTGAGGTTCATACAGTTAGTAGTTTAAACAGTGCCACCTCACAAGAAGGTCTCATTGGTTACTCATTGTTAAAAGCATTTGTTACCATCAATTAACTAACAATAAGTGATACATAAATACAGCTCTTTTTAAAAATAAATGTATATTTTAATTTAGCAAGGATGCAATCCATTGATCAACATTAACAGTAAAGACATTTATAATGTCACAAAATATTTAGATTTCAAATAAACACCTTTCTTTTGAACTTTTCAGAATCCTGGAAAAAATGTATCACGGTTTTCACAAAAATATGAAGCAGCACAACTGTTTTGAACATTGATAATAATTGGATCATGTGACACTGAAGACTGGAATAATGATGCTGAAAATACAGATTTGATCACAGCAATAAATTACATTTTACAACATATTCACCTAGAAAACAGTTATTTTAAATTGCAATAATATTTTCACAATTTCACAGATTTTCTGATTATTTTTTTTATAAATTATGACAAAATGGTCTATTTATGTATTATATAGTCATTCATCTTTGGTATAATTGTTTGCATTTTTTTGCTTACTGTTTGTTCAGGTTAGTTCACAGTTTTTAACAGATACAACTTTTGTAGATGGTCAAATTAAACATTGTTTGTTAATGTGTTGGCAATTAAACATCCAAAAAAAAAAAAATCCAACAAACTTAAACTAAAAAAGAATCCAGTCATATCTACTGTAGAGACAGGCATCAAAATAAACACTCATCTCCACAGTCAACAGAAATGTGATCATCAGCAGTATGTGACAGGAACTTAGTTTCATGAACTCTTGAGTTTTATTTGATGGGAAAAGAGCACTCTTTTATCCACGAGCTGCCTAAATATCTCCCCTCTCCGCCAGACAGCTGGAGTGAGCGTGTCAGATGCGGTTTGTGCGGAGCGGCTCTTGGAGTTAAAGGAATGATTTGATGGTCACTCCCAGTATCGAGTTCCTTCTTCAAGTGCTGCCGGTGACTGTTTAATTCCTATCGATTAACAATACAAACAGCCGCTCTCTTAGCAGACACTGCTTTAAACCGCTTCTGCATCCACCACAGCACAGACCAGAGAAAAGGTCACTAGTGTGTAATTATTATTAATGAAAGTAGTACAAGAAGAGTCATGTAGAAGTGGTAAGACAATACAATCATAAATAAGATCCTTTAATGCCTGCATTGCGTCTCCTGAACCATAATGAGATTAAACAGAGCAAATGAAACTTCGGCTTTCTCATGAGAAATAAAACTCATTATGAACTCAAATAATCTGAGCTGCTTTCCACACTCATTTTATAACTTAAC
>CM049830.1:32306406-32381406 GCA_027422435.1 Schizopygopsis pylzovi
ATTATTAAAATTAAATGAACTATCAATACATTAAAACTGAATCTAGACATATTTAAACTGAAAACAATTTTGGGGAAAATAAAATACTATTTGGGGAAAAGAGATTTCATAAGGCCTTTATACATTTGATTATTTCAATTATTTAGATATTTTTGATTACAAAAATCATCATTAATCATTAAAACAGAATCTAGAAAAATGTAAATAGAATTTGAATTTTCAATAAAATATAATTTTAATAAAATTATACAAATTCAATCAAATAGAATTTCCATAACTGATTGCAGGGAGAAATATTAGCTACATATTCCAGGTTTAAAAAGCTAAGCTTTATCTGTCAAGTTTTAATGACAAAACCAAGGCAGCAACTTTAGCATGAGATACTAAAAAGAAACAAATTAAAATGGCATTAAAGTCAAGTTCAAGATGCGCTTTATTGTCATTCTGCTACACGTGGGTACATACAGTGGAACGAAACGTCGTTCCTCACAGGACCACGTGCTACATAAATACAGACATACAGCAATGAAGTCAAAAATAATGCGGTATGAGTCCCTTTAGTCACACAAGCCATTGACTGAGCTTCTCTTGAATCCAGAACATTCCTTTAAACACATGGAAGCTGGAACAGATGGAGGACCAAAGACACTGCAGATACATGTCAATCTGAGGATAGTCTATAACCTGAGGAGGAGCGGCTTTAACCTGTGAGCAACCCCTACAGACACAGCATGTAAAAGCTCCAGTCCAAAGATCCTTCCTCTAACAACGACTGGTTTGAAGCCGCTGCTCGTCGACATCACCGGAGCATCAATCACTCGGACAGCAGCAGCTGCAAGCGAACAGGAACAGCAGGATAATCAAAGACTCACACAATACAAGACAGAACTGACACATGATGAAGAACGAGGAGAGAGAAGCCATGGAGACCACAGAGAAATAAATACATAACCGGTAACGAGGAGGGAGGTTACCCGTTGACTAATTCTACTTCAGCCGGACTAATACATGCATGACCCTGATGATGAATGTGATTATTTCTGTCTTTGTGCCAGTACAGCTGTTATTAGGGTTTCACTCTTTCTGCTGAAAGCAAGAATGAGTCATTACAAACTATTCTGACAGCTTCACAGACTAGAGATGTCACGATACCGAACATGTCAAATAGGTGATAGAAGTTTCCAAACCACTGTGAGTGACACCCTGTTAAATGAATGAATAAAAAATGTGTAAATAAATAAATAAAAAGTTTGAAAAATGTTGTTGGTCTTCCAGATGAAGGTTATTACTGTTAACTACAACTGAAACCGTAAAAAAAGACACTTAGGGAAGAAAAAACCTTGAAATAAAATAAAATATATTAATATGTTATTTCATTTTTTTTTTTTTTTTAAATAAATTAATACAAATGCTATTTTAATAACAAATAAAAATGACAAAAACATGCAACAAAATAATTTAACAACTAAAATTAAAACAAAAAAAAAATACAAAAATGCTAAAATCAAATCTAACCGCTTCAGGATCGTTAAAGCTGTTTTAGCAGCGTCTTCCACAGAAATTCACAAGCCTTTTTTTCATTATTAAAGTTAAATATAAACATTAACAAATTCATATAATTATGTCTCACCTTTAAATGTTTCCGTTAAGTCAACACTGCTTCATCTTTAATTATTCAAGTAATTATTCCAGTAAAGCGTCAGTAATGAAGAACAAAGAAATCAATTTCAAGCAGCTTCAAGTTGTTTCTCTTTGACTTGTCAATATTGTTTTTAATTAATATTATCAGTGTAATAGTCAGTGGCAGCATTCAATTACAGTTTTTCTCGATTGCTAAAACACAATTTAGGAAACAATTCACAATTTTCTCACAACTATAAACACAATCTCAAAATTACACACCAACTTGTGCAAGCTTCAAACTTCCAGGTCAAAATTAAATAGTTTAGTCAAAAACTCAAAGTTTTGAGTTTTGAGTTTTCAGACTCAATCTTTGGCCTCAGATGACACACAAACCTGTCAAATACTCAGACTATGTTCCTGTCTAGACAACACTGGTGAGATCAACTCAAAACACTGTCACACAAACCTGCTTTCGGGAATCAGGAATCCCTTTGCTAGTCAATGACTGTTACAGTATACGGCACAAATAAAGGGGTGCAGATACAGTACAATTCACCAATAAACAAAGAAAAGTTTCATTACACTACTGTAAAGAGATCTTACAGTAGACGAAAGGAACTAGAAGAGAACAGTTCAAAGACCAAACAACTGAATATACAGTAAACACACACTGGAATATGCTGTCAGGTACTGTAAATAAATTAATTCATTCATTCATTAATTATAACTCATGCAGTCAGCATCCTAAGCCAAATTGCATTACAGTATTGATAGTATCCTTATTTGTTATCGTAGTTTCTTAGACTTTTGAAAAATATTTCTTTGCCTCGCCTGGACAGTCGACTCACGAGTACATGTAAGAACTACTTGGCTACAAACCAATTCAACAGTAATGAGTTTGAAGGGGTACAACATGTGTTACAGTATTTACTGTACATAGAATAGTGAAAGATGTCTCATCTGAAGTACTGCGGCTGTGTACTGTAATTATATTGTATGTGTCAGTAGTACTGATATCTTGTAGACGAGCCTGTAAGCCAACTTCCCCCATGGTCAGTCCACGCAGAAGAACATGCACTATAGTGCTTTGTATTTCATCAGGAACCAATGGCCTTTGACCTCATCCCTTCATTTACCTTTTCTCCTCCTATCCCTCTTTGTCTCTCACTATCAGGATTCATTTTCCAAAACACATAATCATGGGCGTAAATTTCATTTAACAGTAGGGGGGGACAATAAATATAAAATGTATCATGAGCAATTTTTGAAGGGGACACAAATAATACAGTCAAATTGTACTTATAAAGATATGTCCCCACAGTGAAAAACTTTGCTTCTATCATTATTATTGTAGCACGGAGACTGCGTCATTATGGTTATTTTCAAAGTTTTTCTCAGGTTCAATGACAAAGCAGATCAGCACATTTCAAACAGCCACAAACCAAGGATAAGAAATAAAATCCCTTTTATTTCATCCATGCTGCCGATTGTAATGATGCCAGGTTGTTTACCTCAGCTTAGAGCGCTCTGCTCGTGCTGCTTCTCAGAATGTTTGGTCGCTATAGCAACCAGATGTAGTGGAACACTGTAGGTCCGAAACAGAGCAGAACTGAACCGAACCGAACCGAGCTGGTACCAGTCAGTGGAAAACCCCCATAAGTTGCAGTGCATTATGCAACAAGCTATTGTAAACAAGTTAACGTTAACTAGATAAGTAATATTTTAATCGTTAATATAGCAGATTCTTGGAAAATTAAATCGGTAACGTTAATCAGCATTTTTGCCGCAACTAATTTATGAATGAGTCTGCTGCATCAACTACATTAAAGAGAATCGCTTTATTTAAAGTGAATAAAGTACCCTACTTACTGGAGTTCAACATTAACTGAGCCGCAGCCACACACCTGACTCGTGTGTGCAGTAGGTGAGAGGAACTGGGAAAGCAGGCAGTGGGCCAAACCACTGTGAGGAAGGGGAGGGGGAACTCAACTGTTTCGAAAAGCACTTTTTGCGGGGGGTTTTTCTACTTAAATTATTGTAGGTATACATACATATATTTTTCGGACATGTCCCCTCCGTCCCCCCCGGGATTTACGCCCATGCACATAATCACTTGTGCTCCTGTTCATATCATCCTGAGATCCTGACCTGTGTGTCTTCAGTTTGCTACTGAATGTTCACACATGGATAAATTTGATATTTGAGTTCATTTTGTGATTCTTGAGGTAATTATATTGTGTGTTTGTGTTTTATAAATTAGAACATGGTCAAACCTGTGTAAAATGATGCTGTTTTTGTGTATAGTTTTGCAGAAAACACTGTACAAATTCGAGTGTGTGTGCAAACCGGAGAAATGTGTTAAAGTTTTGAGAAACGTGTCTTTGTTTCGAGAACAGTATGAATGGTTTGGAAAATTGTGCCAAATGAATCAGTTACAGTGTTTAAGCAATCAAGAAATACTGTAGTGGACAGACATTGAAAAATGTACACAATATTGTTTTATTGATCTCACTGTATGATTCTGACTTGCAAATGTAATATGCACGATGAAGGCTGGAATCAAACTGAAACCTGCCATATGAGCATCACAGCGCAATGTGTTCTGAGCACAAGCACTCGAAAACAGCCAGAAAACATGAACATGATCTCTGAGTCCAAGTGTGTGTGTCTGGGCATGTTTATGTGGTTTATGAGGACACACATTTGTATAATGACATGGGTATGACATAGGTATTACAAGGAGAAGGTGATTTATGAGGACATTTTCAGTGTCCCCATAATTTAAAATGCTTATAAATCATACAGAGTGAGTTTTTTTGAGGGAAAGTAGAAATGCACCGTCTCCTGTGAGGGCTAAGTTTAGGTGTAGGGTAGGTGTAGGGCAATAGCACATACAGCTTGTACAGTATAAAAACCATTACGCCTATGGAAAGTCCCCGTAAACCATAAAAACCAACATGTGTGTGTGTGTGTGTGTGTGTGTGTGTGTGTGTGTGTGTGTGTGTAAATCAGTGTGTGTGTGTGTGTGCGTGCGTGCGTGTGTGTGTGTGTGTGTGTGTGTGTGTGTGTGTGTGTGTGTGTAAATCAGTGTGTGTGTGTGTGTGTGTGTGTGTGAGTGTGTGTGTGTGTGTGTGTGTGTGTGTTTAAAACTTCATGTTTACATAATCGAATTTTCTATATTTCATGAATATTAATGAGCCTGCAGTAAAAAAAAAACAAAAAAAAAACAACAACAATGTTTCTTTGATTATTTAATGAATAAACCCAATGTGTTCTTTCCTTCACTAATTAAGCTAAAATTACTGTGCTTTTAAAAAACCTCACTAACGAATCGTTAATTAAACTCGTCTTCAAAGACGATCTCATCACGTTCCTCTTGCTCTGAATTAAATGTACGTAATTGGCCTGATCTGATATAAAATTAATCTGCAATAAAGAACAAGCAGATACATGTTTGAGGCAAAGCTGCATATATAAATAGAAATATGCATGCATAGATTATTACATATAAAGAAAGACAGGAGTATGATTGTAACAGTCCTGTAAATAATAATCACGCTTAGAAGCATGTTTTAAATACACTTATACTTTTTGTGAAACAGAAAGCATGGAAGCTTGTTTCTACCATGGAATTTAAAAAAAGATATTCGTGAAATTGTATCTCATAATTATGAGGTTTTTTTGGAATTGCAGGATGTAAACTTACAATTCTGACTTCTTGTCTCAAAACTGAGATACAAATTTGCAACTGCGAGTTAGAAAGTTCAATCCTCAGGAAAAAAGGTGAGCTCACAATTCTAATATTACTATCTAATCTTGTAAAAAAGTAGCTTTTTTTAAGAACATTAATAACTACATTGCCAAAAAATATTGCACAGAAAAATTATATTAAAATAATGATTTAAACCTATATATATAAAGAAAGATCAAATATAAAATATATAGTACTTTTAAAAAATCTGAGATGGTAACTGGATGCAACTCTTAAAAATAAAGAATGTAACCATGTAAAAGTCATCTGGGAATTTTTATAATTTTTTTGTTTCATGTCTCAGACACATACTACCTTCAAAAGGGGCTGGTGCACAGTGCATTAGTATTCTAAACACACTTACAGACACTCACTTACAGGTGCCAGGGCACAAAGGTTAAAGGTCACCAGCAGCCAGTTCACACTTAATCACACACAGTCACAAAACAGACTCCAAAGCAGCGAGTCCTAACAGAGACAAAGCCGTCCACCCGTTGTGTCTCACGGCGGCCGTCTCTGTTGAAGCGAAAAGCCACACATGACAGCTTCCCGCTCCGTCGCCGCACTAATTGGCAGATGTACTTCACAGCTGTGTGCCTCTCGGGTCAGCTACAGTCCGGCGCGCGTCAGTCCGCCGTTTCTCGGCCCGCTGCGTTTCAGTTCTACACATTTTCCTCCAGATTCTGCGGCGACAGGGGCTTTGCAGCACTTTCGCTCACACTCAACTGGACACAAAATCCAATTTCACCCACAGGGCCATCCAAGCTAAGATGGAAAGTGTGCCTTTATGTGTGCCGGAACGATTAAAGCCACATCAGACGATGAACCCAGAAAGCAAAATCATGTCATTTATTTACTCACACTCATGCTGTTTCTAAGCTGAACACAAAAAGAGAATATTTGCAATTTTCACTATTAGTTAGTATTACTAGCATACGTACTAATAAACAACCAACATGCCTTATTCTGCATGACCATAATTTAAATCCCTTAATCCACCCCATACCTACATTTAACAACTACTAATTATTAATAAGTAGAAATGTAATAGTTTATTGACACAAAAGCAGTAGTTAATAGTTAGTTAGTAGTGAGAATTAGATCTTAAAATATTGTGACTGAAGATACTATTTCAGTTTGTCTACTTCACAATTTCAAGTTCAATTCAATGTGTTAGCAAATTATATTTTCTAACATGCTTACACTCACGAAATACATTGCTAGATGTATAAAAAGTCATGTGACTTTAAAAAAAAATCACGCTGAGCATCTGCCACCAAACATGAAATTTGTCAGAGAAAAATCATTTAACAGAATTAATAAAAGAGCAATATGGCTTCTCCAGTGGCTACAATTTACATTTACTATCAATTTGCACCGATTTTTTTGAAAATTGCTTTTTTCCAATTTTCTTACACATTAAATATGCCATATGCATTATATTTTACCTTTACACATTTGGCACCCTCTCCTATCCACAGATACTGACGTTGCACTCAAGATATATCCTACATCTTTTCAGTTCATGCATTGAATCGAACCCGTGACCTTGGCATACCACGCTCTATTTGGATGGAAACAAGGAAAGGTAGCTAGTTTGTAATATGCACCATTAAATATAACCCAGCAAAATATCCTCAGGTGCAGAAAGACAGTGGAAAATGACCATGAAAAACTAAATTATGACTGGTTTTGGTGGAATTTTCTAACAATATAAATAAACCATGGTTGTGTGCAACCCTTTATTGACTTTTGTCTGTCATCCATCCAGAAAACTCCATCCCTACAGGCTCCTCTTGGCATGTTAAAACACGTTTATATGAAATAATGCCTCAGGATACTTTAAACATGCAGGTTATAATGCTGCTTAATGGAATATGCTATAGAAAGACACATTTTTGTGGGCATTTTTTATTTTTTCAGCCATAATGAGGGGAAGGGGAGAGTCTTAAACACGTCCACGGAGATCTAATTACAGTTCTGGCATGGCTTCATGCGGCGTTATACCTGCCTCGGTCTTTCCTATGAGTAATCACATCGACATATGGAAAGGAGGCTTATTGAAGAGGGCTAGTCTGTGGAAATTTCTCATAAATTAGTACTGTTTCTATTATATAGTGCAAGAGTCAAACGAACTGTCTTGGATTCTTATTTTGCATTCCTCTGGGAAAAAAACAGAACAGCATGCATTATTAGAAACAACACGAGTGTGAGTAAATAAGTTAATACATATCCTTTTATAAGAGCTAGTCGCTTCACATCGTTGTGTGTCAAACAGCGCAGAGGATCCCCTTCCATCCCCTAATGCTATAGACTTTTGGGTTGTACCGCTCATTAATTCTTTACCTCTGGTTACAGATGGGAGGATTTTAATGAGCGGCGGAGTAGACTATGCATGTCAAATCAGCAAACTACACCCTTGTGATGAATAGCCTTCTCAAGCTAGTCTGAATTAGTGTAATGAAGTGTCTGCTGGTGGCTGAACATCTCAATTCCAGATGAAAATACAGCTTGGACCATTTCCATCTGAAGTATTTTGCCATCTTGCAGTTTGGGAATCTTTGCACTCTGAACTCCAATTAAAATGTTTTTATACACTGTTGCATTTGCAAAGAATCACCATGGTAAAGACTATTTTCACTAAACTGAAAAATGATTGTGCCTTCTGTTAAATCATGACTAATCATTACCAAGTTTGTCCCTTCAAAACTCACTGCCATGGTGCTTAGTCGCTTCTAAGGTATGGTTACCGTGTTAATATTAATTTTCATAGATACTGATTAACTTAAAGGGATCACTCAAGTTCACTTAAACATGAAATATGATTTTTTCTTTCTTCTCAAAATAAGATATTTTACAGAATGCTGTCAACCAAACAGTTGCATATATACTTCCATAGTGTGGGGGAAATACTATAGAAGTCAATGGCTACCGTCAGCTGTTTGGTTACCAACATTCCTGAACAATTTCAGCCTAAGTAAATTATGAACATTTTTATTTTTGTGTGAACTAGTATACATTTAAATGAGACTTAACTTGATAAATAAATTAGTAGGGATGCAACAAAATTTCTGCGACAGAAAATATTTGGCAAATTTGTTCGGCTGAAACGCTGAGAAATAGAATTTGACCACGACTGTGGCCAGTTGCATAAACTGCGTAAAGGGTTAGTTCACCCAAAAATGAAAATTAGCCTGTGTTTTACTCACCCCAAAGCATCATAGGTGTATATGACTTTCTTCTTTCAGACGAATCCAATCAGGGTTATGTTAAAAATTGTCCTGGGCCGTCTAAGCCTTACAATGGGGTAAGCGGGTGCTTTTTGTCAACAGTTCAGAAGATTTTAAATAAAGTGCACGTATTTGTAATAAACGTGCCTAATTTTTATTTTTAACTTTTTTTTAAACAGTTCTGCCATGACAACTCTGAGAGAGTTTAGCATGGTAATATACATGGCAGTGTTAATGTGTTTGGTCTTGGTGGAATAGAGACTTACTACTGCTCATACACGCAAAAACATGCTGTTCTGCACATATAACAAATATGAAATAACCCCCGTATATAACATACATGAAATAACCCGTAGCAGATCTATACAGGTGGAGCTGGGGAAGATGGAGGGTTTTGCAGCGCACTGCAACTGCTACAGTAACAAAATAATTTCTGTGCATCACTAAAAGTTAGTGTTTTATTTGATCATCTGATGTCATGTAGTCTGGTAGGCCTCTAGCATTCAAACTAAAAATTTGGCAATTACTCCTGTATTACCACAATTACTTTACATGTCTGCAATTTGAGTCATCTGTTCACTGCATCACACAGTGCTTGTTATTTTGCACTCCATTAAATTAATCACCCTGTGCTTTCTGAATGAAAGAATCCTAATTTGTTCCTTAGTCATCTAATAGACCTCATCAGTGCTGTGCTGCCGTTAACCAACACCGACAGCCACAACACCAATATCTCCTCTCAAATAATGCCCATCAATACTGAGAGCGTCTGGAGGCAAGCCGCCGCAATGCAGCCCGGAGAGAAAGAAAAAATGAGCAGAGAGAAGGGTGAACGGGGGAAAAGATGATTCAGCTTAAAGTTCCTCAAGTGATTTTACTGAAATTGCTATTGGGTTCAGTTTATTAATCTGTCGCTTTCAGTTTCTGTCTGACGAACCTTACTGGCCACTCTCCACACACACTTCCCATCAGTCAGTGGGCAGCTATACCACATCATTGTTATTACTTTTATCTGCACACGCACAGACACCGACACACTCTCACACACTCATGCAGCTCAGTGAGAGGCAAACTGACACGCCAATTTAGCTATTAATCCTCCAGTGAAGCTAGTAAAAATATGAATTTCACTAGTAAAAACACTTTCAGCTTGAAAGAATGGAAATATCTGCATTTCAGTTTAACTACTGCAGTACAGTCATACTTACTGTCTTCTAGTACTTATTGGTACTGTAGACTCTTACTGGTTGACTAGTAAGAATTGCTTTTTTATTTGGCTAAGTAACTTTTTATTTATGATTATTTGCTGGGGACTAAAAGCAAAATGACCTGTCAATCATCACCACCATTTTCAATAATTAAATATATAATTACAACAAAAATAATGTATGTATGTATGTATGTATATGTATATACATATATAGAAGGAACGAGCAGCCAGGCCCAGACAGGAGACACCAGTATGTCTAAAATCCTGTGCTGACTCAAAAAGCATGGCCCCCATCTTCACACAGACCATCAACAGATCTCTGGAGCTTGTTGAAGTCCGCCTCATGCTTCAAACACTCCACGCATCAGACCCCGTCCAAAGAGTAATTCTGGACTTAATGACTACAGACCTGTGGCTCTAACGATCTGTGGCCATGAAAGTAATTTGAAAGGTTTATGGCTTATTTGAAGATGACAGCCACTAGGACCCTTACTGGACCCCCTGCAGTTCTGCCTACAGAGCAAACAGGCTCTCTAGGACTGATGCAAGTGCAACATGGGACTTTTGCACTTCATCCTGCACGCAATCCGGTTGAACAGACCAGGACTTGCAGTGTGACGGATCATTGTTTGTAGACTTACAGTCCACTATATGTGAACACCAGGCTCAGTCCCGTGACACCTTTCAGAAATAACTGACACAGCTCTCCATCTTCACACACCATCAACATTCTGATCATGTGCGAGTCACTCAGCTTCCAGACAGACAGACAGCAGCTAGTGAGTATTGCTGGGATAATGACTCATCCAGCACCGCTGTACGATCTGTAGGCACTGTATTGAAAGGTTCTCCTCATTGGGTTGTGTTCGCCTCTCTGCCCCTCTGTCCTATCGCCGCTTTTTCACCGAACTCAAATGTCTCCCTACACAAATATAAACTGATGCATGGTCTCAGTTCTCCTTTCACCTCTAGAGACCGCTCTGTCAAGCTCCTGAAGTTTGCAGACAATAAAATGTGCAATAAAATTAAATGTGCAGGACAGTATACTGTAGACTTAATAAATAATAATAGTATAAGCAGGGATGTGCAAGAAGAATGTGCAAAGAGGTTGTAAAGGGTATAAACATAGCAGCAATACGGATAATGGGGAATAGTAAATATCTTACTGATTATTAAATGGAGTCATGTTGATGTTATGAGACCCAGTTTGAGTTTGAGTTAAGGAGCCTGATGGCCTGAGGGAAGAAGCTCCTCCTCAGTCTCTCAGTTTTTGCCATCATGCTCCTGAAGCGCTTGCCAGATGGCAGTAGAATGAAAAGACGATTACAAGGCTGATTTGAGTCTTTGATGATTTTAGCAGCTCAGCTTTTGCAGCGTTTGAGGTAGATGTCCTGCAGAGAGGGAAGAGCAGACCCTGAGATGCGCTCAGCTAAGCGCACGACTCTCTGCAGAGCTTTGCAGTCCTGATTTGTGGCGTTACTATACCACACTGAGATGCACTGAGTCAGTACACTTTCTATGGCCCCTGAATAGAAAGTTTTCAGGATAGCTGGTGAGACCCTGAATTTCCTCAGCTGTCGCAGATGGTACAGTCTTTGCCTGGCTTTCTTGACCTGTGTTTGAATGTGTGCAGTCCAAGTCAGGTCTTCGGAGATGTTTACACCGAGGTACTTGAAGCTGCTCACCCTCTCCACAGGGGTCCCACTGATCATAAGAGTAGTGTAGGGCCGCTGCTGTCTCTTCCTGAAGTCCACGATCAGCTCTTTAGTTTTGCTCACATTCTGAGAGAGACAGTTGTCCTGGCACCATGATGTAAGTCTCTCTACCTCATCCAAGTATGCGGTCTCATAATTGTTGGAAATGAGGCCCAGAACCACAGTCTCATCCGCAAATTTAACAATAGAAGTGGAGCTGTGAGAGGACACGCAGTCGTGTGTGTAGAGAGAGTAGAGCAGGGGACTCAGGACACAGCCCTGTGTGGAGTTGGAGATGAACTGGCCCATTTTCACCACTTGAGGTCTGCCGGTGAGGAAATCTTGACTCAGTCACAGAGTGAAGTGTTTAGGCCAAGGTCTGTGGTCTGTGAGTTTAACAGCTAGCTTGGTGGGGACTATAGTATTGAAAGCTGAGCTATAGTCAATGAATAGCAGCCTGACATAGTTGCCATTGTTGCTGTCAATGTGTGTGAGGGAAGAGTGCAGTACCTGGGAGATGGCATCGTCAGTAGATCTATTTGGCCGATAGGC
This sequence comes from Schizopygopsis pylzovi, assembly GCA_027422435.1. NCBI lineage: Eukaryota > Metazoa > Chordata > Actinopteri > Cypriniformes > Cyprinidae > Schizopygopsis > Schizopygopsis pylzovi. Next base: position 32,318,467 of record CM049830.1, read on the forward strand.
AAACTGAAGAGGATACAAAGTAGCAGGGATGGAGGAGCAAATGTGGTTCTTTACAAGTCTCTCAAAAACCTTCATGACTATTGATGTGAGGGCAACTGGACGATAGTCATTCAGGCAAGAGAGTTTATTGTTCTTAGGCACAGGGATGATAACAGATTTTTTAAAGGAGGTGGGAACCACAGAGGTAGCAAGGGACTCATTAAAGATGGATGTAAACAAACCAGCAAGCTGATCAGCGCAGGACCTCAGAACGCGGCCAGTAATTTCCTGACGTTCACTCTCTTTAGTTCCCTCCGAACTGACACGGTGATTACATGATCATCGCTGCTCTGTCTGGTGCTTCCTGACACGCTGACCGGCAGAGTCGCGCTGCCGGCATTCAATTCAATTCAAGATAATTTTATAGCGCTTTTCACAATACAATTGTTGCATAGCAGCTTTATAGGAAATTAAGTTTCTACAATAGATTTATACATTGCAGAAACTTAATACATTTAATTTATGACAAAATTTGGTTTATTTTGTATATTGTCTGAAGGGTTGGCATCATCTCTTCTCAGGTGTTCGGTCATCTCGGATCATTTAAGGGTTGGATCCAGACTGAAGCTTGTGTAATTCCTAGTTACCACGGGATGTTAATCCCATGGCAGAAACAGATAAACAAATAGAAACATAATTAGCGTAGCTGTCGTTCCATCCAAGCAACAATAATATTTGATCAACCCAAGCTAAAGCATAATAATGTGCGTTTGTTCAGATATACCTGCAGTACAAGATTGTGAGATGCATTATATGAATGCTTGGCTAAAGAGATGTGTCTTTAATCTAGATTTAAACAGAGAGAGTGTGTCTGAACCCCGAACGTTATCAGGAAGACTATTCCAGAGTTTGGGAGCCAAATATGAAAAAGTTCTACCTCCTTTAGTGGACTTTGCTATCCTAGGTACTACCAAGAGTCCAGAGTTTTGTTCCTTAGGGAGCGGGTTGGATTGTAGCGTGATAGAAGATTAGTTAGGTACGCAGGAGCTAAATCATTTAGGGCCTTATAGGCAAGTAATAATATTTTGTAACTGATACAAAACTTAATAGGTAGCCATTGCAATCAAAGCGGCCGTAGAAGGTGTTTAGCTCTTCGACCAGCAACGGATCTGCTCTCACCTCTGCAGAGGATTTATTTCCAGAGGAACAGATGGTCCTCAGTCCCTGCCACATGCGTCGAGAGTCATTGAGCTAAAAATTAGACTCAATTCTCTCCCTGTATCGGAGTTTAACGGCTCTTACTGCACATCGGAGAGCATAGCACGTGGACTTCAGGAGAAACCCTATGCTCTCCCCCCACTCACCGTCATGAACAGCTCTGTGACTGCAGTGAAGTCATTCAGATTCCTGGGCACCACAATTTCTCAGAACCTGAAGTGGGACAATCACATTGAGTCCATTGTGAAAAAGGTCCAGCAGAGGCTGCACTTCCTTCGCCAGTTTAGGAAGCTCAACCTGCCACAGAAGCTGCTGAAACAGTTCTACTCTGCCATCATTGAATCTGTCCTCTGCACTTCAATAACTGTCTGGTTCAGCTCAGCTACCAAATCTGACCTCAGAAGACTACGGAGTTTAGTCCGGACTGCGGAGCGAATCATTGGTACATCCCTCCCCACTCTCCAAGAACTGTACTTATCCAGAGTAAGAAAAAGGGCCGGCAAAATCACTCTGGACCCCTCACATCCAGCACAATCTCTCTCTCATATATATATTTTCTCTTTTTCAGACTATTCTCTGTAAACCCTAGAGATGGTTGTGCGTGAAAATCCCAGCAGATCAGCAGTTTGTGAAATACTCAGAGCAGCCCATCTGCATCAACAACCATTCCACGTTCAAAGTCACTTAAATCCCTTTTCTTCCCCGTTCTGATGCTCGGTTTGAACTTCAGCACGTCGTCTTCACCACATCTAGATGTCTAAATGCATTGAGTTGCTGCCATGTGATTGGCTGATTAGCAATTTGTGTTACCAAGCAATTGAACAGGTGTTCCTAATAAAGTGGCTGGTGAGTGTGTGTGTGTGTGTATATATATATATATATAATATAAATTCACAACAGTTTGTAAAGAAAAAAAAGATGTTTAAGTCTGATGTTGATATTGAAATCCAAAACAAAGAAAATGTTTGCTGACCTGAGGTTAGCTTACAATTTGTCCTTCTAATTTTTTTTTTTTTTTTTTTTTTTTCTTTCAATGGAAATATTTGAAATTACTTTCTTAGATGGCAGCTAATAAAATACGATCATGTATTTTTTTTTCTCAGCATGTAGCCCTCATCATTTCACACTTACACACATACTGCTGGATGCTTTTAACTTAGAGGTGTACAATAGTAGTTCTCACCTCTCCATAAATGGTTTGCATAACTTAATATTCCACCCACTCATGTTATAAGAGTTACACATCACACTGCTGGCTGTTCATGATGGAAAAAGACGGTCACCCGTGACGGTGCACATGTATCCTCTGTGCAAAAAAGTGCAATTTAAAGACAAAATCAAAGTCAACAAAACAAATATCACAAATGTCACATTTCAATTTTCTTTTCCTGAAAAAACTTTAAGGTTTCCTGCACCAAAAGTTATATTTTATATTAAATATTTATATTTTATATGAAAATTAACACTTTTATATTTACAGAAAAGACATACACACACACACAGACACAAAGACGGCAACAAGACAAGCACACCACTTGCAAAAAAGTGCAATTTAAACATGAAATAATTACAATATTTAAGTAAATAATGCAGCATTTTTTCATGAAATGCACTTCAAGGCTTCCTGCGAATAATTTTAATTTTATTTTATTATTTTAACTTATGTTATAATAAATAAATATATACATTATTTTAGATAATTTTTTTATCAAATGAAAAACGTAATATTGAACATTATATTTATCACTAAAAACGTTTACACTTTCAATGTAAAATAAATTAATATTTGAATAAATCTTGCAGCATATGATTTTTTTCCAGCACCTGGACCAAAATCATATATTTAGTTATTTTCAGCTTATTTTAATTTTTTTATATTTAAAAACCTGACTGTGAAAGAAAGTGAAGTAAATGTAAAACTGAAATGAGTGCAACTTTCTACAAAAATCCACACAAGATACCTCAGAAACCAGAAACCACGCTTCATCCACACAGAAACCTCGGAATCAAATTGTGCAGACCAACAGAAACTTTATGTACGGGACAAGTTCCCTGTTCCCGCTGCAAATTCAGGCCACAAATCTGTCAGGAGAACAGCCGCAGGCCGTAATGAAATGCGAACAAGCCCGCAGGTCGTCTGACACACAATCACGTTTGACAGAACTGATTGATCATTCATTTACATCCTCTGCCACCCGTCAAACGCCGTTACGCGTGAGCAGCCTTTGATTTATTTCTCCTGCACTTCAAAACAAGATACTCCAGAAGTTCCTGCCAAGAAACAAAGCAAGAACAAGCAAAGGAAACTTTCCCCAATCTTTCATACAGGTTAATCTGTTCCTCCAACATTAGATCCGATCCGTGTGGATCAGTGCTTTTGATATGCGGCCTGGCGTGAGGAAATGGGACAACAGTAGCTGGACGGATCGTTTGGGAATGATAACGGACAATGAGGGAAGTGATGTTGTTCCCGTGTTTACGATTCCCCTCAAACTGTCATGAAATTAGGGATGCACGATATATCGGCCACCATTTGTTCTGTTATCGGTATCAGCCCGATAAGAACATTTAAACATCTTTAAGCCGATAAATAATGCATTATTTCCTTCAGAGACACTTCAGTTGTGCACTGTTTGCCATGATGGCTTTGAAATGCTTGAAATATGATTGGAATCACTTTGACAAGGACAATACACTTATGTGCAACCTGTGCAGAGCAAGTCTGTCATAAAGGCTACATCAAATTATAATAAGAACATTACTGTAAATGACGTTGTGCAATCTTTGTGCGCTGTGTTTTATGTGTGCGTTGAGGGTGTCCACAACGGAGCTACACCTCCATGACAGTTAAGTTCACTTGTGCATTTACAGCCTATGTATATCTGCTTTATTTCATATAAGTTAATAGACCGTTAATAGATCATCTTTAGCTCAGCGCACGCAGACTCAAACAGCAGCGCACAACTAATAACTATGATTGGGACTGTCGTGTATATAACATTCTAATGAGAACATTATTATAACAAAACAGTTGTGAATTCTTTGGGTTTAGTTGCCGTGAATCACTGAAGCATTATTAATAATAACCACCACATTTATTTTCTCTTATTATGTTCATCAACAATATGGTTTAGTAATTAATATCATTTCATTATTGTCCATGCAGATGGCTCTTCCGTTTTATTCATCCATGGCACATGCATTTAGATTTTTTATACATGTAATGATCTACAATGACTTGTTTGCATTATTAAATTTTATTTTTGAGACTTTTTTATGGCGAAATTTGGTAATGGGAGAGTATTTTTTTTTTACTTACACTGTTCAAACTATGCTGCTTATGGGATGTGGCTTTTAATGCTGAGACCTTTTTTATTATCAGGCTCTCAAAAAGTATATAAAAATTTGGATATAAATGTATCGGCCAACATATCGGCTTTCAAATATAAAGAATTATCGGTTATCATATCGGCTAAATTTTTCATATCGGTGAATCCCTAATTGAATGAGCCATCTGGATGTTCTGGAGAAGTCCAGAACGGCCGTCCATCCAGCGGCCGTCGGCCTGGCTGGTTCATCATCAAAGAAAAAGTGTCAGATTAAGTGACCAGAGTTGCCAACTAATTTACAGGGGAAGTTGCTGAAGGCAGATCGATTTGTTGCTGAAAGTAGCTAAATGACGTTGTGATGTCATTGCGTGATGACGTAATTTCATAACATTTCACAAAACAGTGTTTTTGCATAGAATACGCAACACGATTACTCAAATCTCAGCGAAATATCTTTTTTAAAAATAATTTTGTTCATTAAAAAATGATGTAAACTAAATATTTTAATTTGTAAAAGTAACATAAGTAACATATCTTTATGAACGTATTTTTGTACAACATTAACTTATTGAACAGTAATCCTGCACAAGCTGGGTTACAAGGTTACAACTTAATGAATAACATCCTAGGAGAAAATAACTAGTACCTTTCAGTGTTTCTGTCAGGTGTCGGAGATGGAAGAGGACGAGGACCCAAATGAAGGAGGTTAAAGGGCTTTTTATTTAGAATAATAAAAACAAACAAACAAAAGCTACCCCGTAGGGGAAAAACAAACTGGCTGGACAGGACAGGACAGGACAGGACAGGACAGGACAGGACAGGACAGGACAAGACGGACACGGACACTGACAGACGACAGGACTGGACAGGACTGGACTGGACAGGACTGGACTGGACAGGACAAGGCTGGACAGGACAAGGCTGGACCACAAACGACATCTAACATTAGGTAACAAACCCACACGGAACTGCAAACACAAGGAGATTATAAAGGGAGCAAATGAGGAGGGCAACGAGGGAAAACAGCTGGGGAAAATTAATCAATAAACAGGTAACAAGATGGGTGGGGTCAAGACAAATTGACATGAGAGCACGTGGCACACAGGAAACTAGGACAGAAGCCACATGCTCACATAAAACAAAAACACAAGCACATGGCCAGCAAACAAATCACCAGCCATGTGCAAAACAGGACATGAACACGCAGCTAATGAGAAAACTCATAAGCCACGTGTTCACACAAGACATGACAACATGAAAGCACGCAGCCAATGAATATACAAGCTGCGTGCCACACAGCACAAGATATAACATAAATGCACGCAGCCGATAGAAACAGGAACTGCGTGCAACACAACAAAACACACGTGGACAAGAGTGCACGGTGCCGAGCGAACTCGAGACCGCGCACTCACACAATGACAGAAAATGGAGCGCGAGTGTCCGAACCCCGTCACGTGACCAAAACTGAAGACATGAGTGCCGGGATCCAAACACCACGCTCCAACATGAAACAAGGCACGCAGACGAGAGAGCGCGCGACTCGAGCACACTCGAAGCCGCGCGCTCACATGAAAACGCGGACATGATGGGAGTATCAGGGCTCTGTCACAAAACCATGAATAACACTAGACCGAAGTGACAGAACCCTGACAGTTTCTACATATGTTTTTCTTACAGTGTACTTAACTGAACAACAACTATATATCAGTGGCGGCTGCTGATCTTTTAAAGAGGGGAAGCTCATTTTCGGCCTAAATCATAAAAATTGTCCATTTATTTATATGTAAATTCTGCCCTACGTTCCTTTTCAAGAAAATGCTCTGTAACCCTGTCGTACCAACTAGGTGTCTTTTCCAGTGACTTGACCAGTGTCCTCTCAATGGCCAGCAGAGCTAGGCTGCTTAAACGGCCTTGGCCCATTGTGTTACGGGTGTAGGACTTGAGCCGCTTTAAACAGGAGAAGCTCCTTTCTACACCTGCAGATGTAGCTCCAATTGTTGCCACTAATGAGAACAGTTTGTAAAGCTGAGGCATTGCACTGTCCAACTCCATGTCTTTAAGGAACACCAAGTAATCACACAGCTTTCCCCTGTTACTCTGCAAGTCCTGATCTGAATACAGGACTTGAAGTTCAGACCTCAGTCTCCCTGAATCAAAGTGATGGCCATAACTTTTCAGGACACTTTGGAAGGCCTCCTCTGGAAATGCTTGTCTCATGTCATCAAATTTCCCTGGATTGACTAATTCTAAGAAAAGCATACTTTCCAAATTTGAAAAACGTCGAGGAATCTGCTCCAAGATGTTATCAAGGATGGCCATGTACAGATTTCTGTAGCGCTCTTGGGGATCCTGCAATTGGGTCAGACGGCGCTTTCTCATGGGCTCATCTCTTGGGTCTGATGTGAGATCTGCTGCTTTGGCATAAACAGCTTGGAAAGCCCCCTCTGACCTCTTCTCTTTGACAAATGCAAGAAGAGACTCAATTATTTTCTTGCAGTAAAGAACATCCATCGCTCTCTGCTGGACAATATCAAAGACCACATCAGTCTCAGAGAAGATTTGTTCATATGTGTACAACATGAACACAAACTCAAAATCCTCCAGTTTCCTCACGAAGCCTTTGGCACAATCCAGTGTATCATCATCCATTGTCGTATCTGCAATGATGTTATCAAATGTCTGCAGGAGGCCATCATAATTGTTTGCCACAGTGCTCACTATCCGTGATGTGAAATTCCATCGAGTAGGAGCGTTTCTGGGCAACCTTGAGCAGCCTGCAGACTCCAGAAAAGACGTCCTCTTTGTGGATTTTGAGAAAAATTTGGCAAACCCAGAGAGTGATGCAAAAAAAATTCTGCACTCAGGCAAGCATTTGGCCCCCTGTGACAGCACCAGATTCAGTCTGTGTGCATAGCAATGCACAAACATTGCACTGGGGGCTATTGCTTTCACTTTGGCCTGCAGACCATTGAGAGCTGAAGCCATGACAGCAGCCCCATCATAGGTCTGTGCCACAAGCTTATCCTTAAAATTGTAGCCCTGCATGTTCTCATTTAAAACATCAAAAACGGACTGAGCATCTCGCCCCCCAGAAACATCAAAAAATTTAATGAAGCGCTCCTGAATTTTACCTGCACTATCCACATAGCGAACAATGACAGAGAGTTGGGCACGGCAGGATATATCAGTGGTTTCATCCACCTGCCATCCAAAAAAGGGAGCATCCTGAATTTCATCTCTGATCTGATCAGAAATGGTGGCTGCAAGAGCAGAGATCAAGTCATTTTGAATAATGTGTGACATACCAGAAAACACAGTTGAGGACTCGAATTGTGTGGACAGGACAGAGTCATATTTAGCTAATGTTTCTGTGAACTCTCTGTAATTCCCCTTGTTGGATGATTCACTACTCTCATCATGTCCCCTAAATGACAGCTCCTGCCGGCCAAGCAAGGATGTCACATCAATAAGGCGGTTTAGGAAGGCCCTGTTTTGTTTAACAGTTTCATTATATTTAGCCACTTGAATGCGAGCACCTTCATTGATTGCATGCTCAACCCTGATCCTGCCCATGCAACTTAATCTTGCACATGCACTCACATGTTCATTGCTATTTTCATGCCTTTTATATGCCCTGTCAAAGTTTGACAGATCTCCAAACCCCAATTTTGACCAAACAACACATCCATGAGATGGTTTCATCAAGAGACATGGCCAGCAGTACATTTTCTTTTTCACAGCACTTCCAGTCAGCCAGCTAACTTTGTCATACCAGGAGAGCTGAAAAGACCTGTTACTTTTCCCTATCTTTTGCACTAAATCAATCTTAGGTGTTGATCTGCCCTGCTGTTTAATTCTAAGTTTCTCCTCGTAAGGAAGACTTTCTAATGGCTTTGCCAAAATCAGGTCGACAATATTAGCACTGTCTGCCATCGTGTGCAGTTTGCTAGCTGGCTAGTTCAGACTATATGAATTAATGAACAAACGATCTAATATATATATATATATATTTAACTCAACGGGAGGAAATGTGGGAATTATGTTAAACTGAAACAATGAATGTGGTGTGAAATTGTGTGAAATATACGATGAAGGTTGCAGCAGTTTGTCTTTCGACTACACATGCAAAATCCGCGATGGGACTGAGTTGGAAATGGAGACACAGAGTGATACGCGTCATAATCTGAAGACCACGCCCACACCAACCGTCTCTTTGCATTGCGAGAAGCTGCCGCCTCCTTGCCATTTATTTATAACAAAAAAAAAAAAAAAATAATGTCTAAAAGCTGATATGTGACAATGTGTATAGCAAACAAGCTAAACAAAAACAATAAATACGTTTTTATAAGCTGTCGACCCCAAAAAACGAGCGTTTTAGGACATAAAAGTGGATTAAAAAGAGATGACAGACCCTCCAATCATCACGCAGACGCTCGGAGTCTGGGCCAGCCCACTCCTCCATTCATCCCAGAGACGCTGAGCGTCCGTGGGCGGGACTTAATCGCAGCATTATCCAATGACCGTCTTGTTTCTAAGCACTGAAAAAAACTGTTTAAAGCAGCCCCATTGAGTCAATGGACGCTGGGCTTCAACAGAGTAATGCACTGTACGCTACGGGAATGAATGAGAAGGAAATCGAGTCAGCCGACCTAAGTAGCTGGTTCTGAACGAAATTGTTTTCGTTTGAGATGAACGTGTTTAACGCATTTTTAGTCAATAAAATGTTAACATAATAGTACATATATTTGACCATTCATTTTTTGACAATTATAGGGGAAGCTGAGCTTCCCTTGCAGTCTTAAAGAAATCGCGTCTGCTATATATACAAGCTAATAACATGCTGTATCATAAATGTGCATTTATTATGGACCAATTGGAACTAGCAGCTTAAAGCACATGATGTTTGTACTGTTAGGCATCTTTCTCCAGCTCTCTACAGGTTGATGTGCTGCTTGGCTGGCTAGCTGTTCAATAAGGGCTTTATTGTCCCAATAAGGTGGCATCCATTTAATAATTTGAATACAAATTTACACTCACTCAATAAGTTATTATTGCATACTGTTTTATAATGTATTGCAATACTGAGGTGCAAATAATTGTCACTATTTGCAATATGTAGTATAAATAGCAGAAAATCCTGCGATTTTAACACAGTGTAAATATAATCTATATCTATTTGCACATAAATAGCATCTATTGCTAAGAATATATGCTATTTTCACTTTGCAAATAGCCGCTGCCTTTAGTGATTCTACAACGGGTTACATTTGAGAGATATTGAGTTATAAAATACAGTAAATGAAGTCGCCTATAAGGTGATTAGTCTGATTAACATGACACACACAAAGAGATGCTCAAATTCTGTTGTTTCAGGTTTCTAGATTCTAGGTTTATCTTTATCATTGTCATATTATACATTTTGCATTCTTCTCTTTTTATATAGCTTTAAAGTATTTTAGTAATAATATATATTTATTTCAATCCCATGCTGAAAAATACAAAATAATACCAGCACATAATTTGTAATGGTTTTACTGATTAGAATGAGAATTGTATTGGTTTTAATGGAAACTGTAATGGTACCTGTTGGTCTCTATTGGTCATTTAAAAAAAAGAAAAACACTAAATCCTATGGGTAATATGTCCCAAAACACAGGAAGCCATTATTGAATTGTTTTAATGGTTAAAAGTTGATAGTTTGCGATGTTTATAATGGTATTTGTAGTGGAAATCATTCGAATTTCTGATGGTTTCTATTGGTTTTGTCAGCAGGGTCACCATGGATTTTGTGATGTTATGTGCCATGAATGCGACAGGATTGCTGCAATATTGTGAGATATAGCGATTGTACTGTAGTTGTGGTGGGTCTATTTGGGAGAAAATCCAGGGCTGTTTTTTACTCCCAGTCTGTCCCTGCTCACAGTGGTCCTGCTGACTGCACCAGCAAACTTCAAACCGCACATTATCTGTCACACTGCCACATTTCTGCTGGAAAAGGTTCAAGTTCAACATGAGCCAAGTTCCCATTATACACTCTCGCCTGGCTCGCCTTTAAGAGCCGATGTTAATGAACTGCATTGTGGTTCTTACACACATCATAAACTACACAGTCATACTGTCCCCTCACTGAGGCAGAAGTATCCAAACTTCTCCTCTCCAGCCACCGTACAACATGCCCTCTTGATCCAATCCGCTCACACCTTCTCCAAGCTATCTCTCCTTCACTCTTACCAGCACTCACACACATCATCAACACATCTCTCCTCACAGGCATCTTCCCCACTGCATTCAAACAGGCTCGGGTTACCCCACTGCTCAAAAAACCTACATTAAACACCTAGATAGCTACAGGCCTGTCTCTCTCCTTCCATTCATAGCGAAAACGCTTGAACAAGTTGTTTTCAACCAGTTATCCTCATTTCTGTCAAAGCATAACCTGCTGGATGGTAACCAATCAGACAGCGCTACTCTCAGTCACTGAAGCCCTGTGAATTGCAAAAGCCGATTCCAAATCATCAGTCCTCATTCTGCTGGATCTGTCTGCTGCTTTTGACACTGTCAATCATCAGATCCTCCTGTCCACCCTCTCATCACTGGGCATCACTGGGAGTCCACTTCGCTGGTTTAAATCCTGTCTCACTGGTCGGTCTTTCAGGGTGGTCTGGGGAGGGGAGGTATCCACAGAACATCAATTGGTCGCTGGGGTTCCCCAGGGCTCGGTTCTTGGACCCCTCCTTTTCTCCACATACACTACATCACTGGCTCCCATCATACAGGCACATGGCTTCTCCTACCATTTCTACGCTGATGACACACAGCTCTATCTCTCTTTTCAACCAGTTGATCCAACTGTAGCTGCACGGATCTCAGGCTGCCTGGCAGACATCTCGGCGTGGATGAAAGAACATCACCTACAGCTCAACCTGGCAAAGACTGAGCTTTTGTCTTCCCTGCCACTCCAACTCTACAGCATGATTTTACCATCCAGCTAGGTTCTTTTACAATTACCCCATCAAGTTCGGTCAGGAATCTTGGTGCAATTTTCGATGACCAGCTGATTTTCAAAGACCACATTGCTCTTCCATGCTCTTCTAGCTGGACTGTTATCATGCATAATCAAACCGCTACAAATGATTCAAAATACAGCTGCAAGGAGGAGTCAGTAGATTGAGGATCCATATGCAGTTTATTAAACAGCAGCGCAGCACAGACAAACAGCCGTAACGGCGAGTAGAGAGCGTTAACAATACAGGCAAAGATCAGGGCAGGCGGCAGAGAATCACAGAAACGAGAAACAGTCCAGGTCATAACAGAATAAACAATCCACAATAACAAACGCTCAGAAATGATCGCCATAGCAAATCAAGACTTCGCGGGGATGAACGTGAGTGGTGTGCTTATATGGAGAGGGTGTAATGATGAGCAGGTGTGTGTGCAATCAGTCCCAGGTGTGTGGGGTGCTGGGAATTGAAGTTCGAAAGAGAGACAGACAATACTCTGGTGAGTGTTCCCTCTGATGGTGCAGAGGAGGCGGTAAGGAAGCTTCATTTGTGACAGCAGCGGCACAACTGGTCTTCAGCGAGCCCAAAATGGCCCATGTTACACCTCTCTTTATCTCCTTGCACTTGCTCCCGGTTGCAGCTCGCATCCAGTTCAAGACACTGATGCTTGCATATAGAACAGCCACAGGCTCAGCCTCCTACTTACACTCACTTATAACAATCTACATCCCCTCCAGAAGCCCCGCCTACTTCCACTCACTATTACGACTCTACATCCTCTCCAGAAGCCCCGCCTACTTCCACTCACTATTACGAATCTACATCCCCTCCAGAAGCCCCGCCTACTTCCACTCACTATTACGACTCTACATCCCCTCCAGAAGCCCCGCCTACTTCCACTCACTATTACGAATCTACATCCCCTCCAGAAGCCCCGCCTACTTCCACTCACTATTACGACTCTACATCCCCTCCAGAAGCCCCGCCTACTTCCACTCACTATTACGACTCTACATCCCCTCCAGAAGCCCCGCCTACTTCCACTCACTATTACGAATCTACATCCCCTCCAGAAGCCCCGCCTACTTCCACTCACTATTACGACTCTACATCCCCTCCAGAAGTCTGAGATCTGCGAGTGAGCGACGCCTCGTGGTGCCATCACAGAGAGGCACAAAATCACTCTCCAGAACGTTTTCATTCACCGTTCCTGGCTGGTGGAATAAACTTCTCACCCCTATCCGGAATGATGAATCCCTGACAATTTTCAAGCGACACCTGAAAACTCATCTCTTCCGTCATCACTTGACTTCATCTTAAAAAAAAAAACCTTCACTCTCTTTCCTTAACTTTGCTCTATTTCCCTTAACCTCTCACTGTCGGGCTTGAATTTGCTCTGAACAATGCCTGGACATTTGTATTACAAGCACTTCCTGTGTCTGTTTGCCTCTTTATAATGTATCGCTTATTGTATTCCTCAATTGTAAGTCGCTTTGGATAAAAGCATCTGCTAAATGAATACATTTAAATGTAAATGTCATACTTTTGTGTCATACATAAAAAAACAAGAGAAGAAGATCTCGTGGTCCTGCACACCTGGGGATGGATTCACTGAGCATTCTTAAAGGGACAGTTCACAAAAATAAAGCAAAACTCATGATCTACATACTCTGATGTCTTTTCAAACTTGTAAGGCTTTCTTTCTTGTATGGAACATAAAAGGTGATATTTTGACAAATGGATTTTTGTCCATACAGTGGAAGTCAATCAAATTGTTTGGAATGGTTTTAAATGATGATCATTCCCATAAATTACAAAAACAAAATGCCGGCATAATTTATTTACCCTCACGCCATTTCAAACCTGAGCGTCTTGCTTCTTTTGAAGACAAAAGATATTTTGAAGAAAGTTAATGGTAGCCACTGATTTCCATAGTATTTTTCCATACTATTTTCCACTGTTATTTTTTTCTGATTTTCTAACGCAAAACCGTTTTAATATTTATATAATATTATATAATAATTTCCCCAAATACTTAAGAATCATATTTTTTTCTTAAGTGTGTAATAATATTTATTCATAAGATCAAACATTGAGAATTAAAATGTATAACTTAAAAAAAATAATCACTTCTTATACCTTTTAGCTTGTTTAATAAATCCAAAGATTACATTTTTTAAATGAGTTCGGTTTAAATTTTAAAATAAAATGTTTTAGTTGTTTCAAATATTAAGCATTTGTATAATATTAGCTAAAAATAATACATTAGTTAAACCACTATGTATTTTTATTGTACTTTCCTTATCAAGTATGTGAATTCTCCAATTACACGTAACTGTTATATTTTATGAACTTCACATTTAATAAAATGATGGTTAGGTGCTTCCTTTTTTAAAGGTCGATAAACACATGTCTTAGATTTACCAGTGTAACAAGTTTTGAATCTGTTGAATATGACGGCATCAAAGCCTGTTACTTTATTCTTAAGAAAATTAAAAGATGTTTGTAAGGAAACATATGATATATATATATATATATATATATATGGTGGTGATGTGGAGACACCCCCTTACTATGTAAAGCCCTTTGAGTGCCTAGAAAAGCGCTATATAAATGTAATTATTATTATTATTATTATTTAGGAATTGCACTTACAGTAGGAATGCTCTTACAAATTTCTTACAATTTATCATAAGAACGTTCTTCACTTTCTTTAATTTTTTTAATCTAGCCCTGACCCCCAGCTGGCGAACAGGTAACTGATTTGTTCAAGCAGGACATGTTCGTGTCAATTCAACACAATCCTAAATATTCACATTCATCTCAAAGACAACACAATTATGATGCCTAAAAATACTGTGTAGTTTGGTACCTCATAAAAGTGTATACCTCATTAAATCTTTTGTCATCAGAAACAAATGCTGTAGTGATGTTGAAATCAAACTAGCACATGCAAAAATACTGGGTGAAATAATGTATTCCTAAATGTTTTATAAAACAATTAAGGCAGCATAATCTTGCCATCCACGTGTTGGGAAACACACCTGTAAACTTCACACCTCCTCAAACTTACATCCCTGTGTGTCATTTGTCTTTAAATCTGGGGATGGAAAAGATGACGTTGCAGAAGCTTCTGTATATGCAATTACATTTTTTAACAATGTTAATTTCAAAACAGCTAACACGCGTTGATTAAATGTATTATCTTAACATAGACCTTTCGAGAATTAAGTTGAAGGACAGCAGCAAAAATGTATTTGCATTTAGTGCGTTTTGCATTTCACAACTTTCAGCCAATTTGAGAAATATGAAACGACATCCACACAAATGGCACAACCTTTATTTTCTTAAAGCTGCAGTCCGTAAGTTTTTCCTCTTTGTCTCCATCTCTGTTTGAAGACCTGGAATTGCAGCTGCTTGTGGAATTATCTTCCGTGTGTGGGTTGTGCTCCGGCACGGATCCGGTGCGGATGAATCTAATGTTTTGAGGTGAATGTGTGGCAGTCAGTTACGCACCGGTGTGGATGTTTACTGTACTTCACACAGATTCTAGTCTACGTCTTGAATATATGACACAAATAATAATTTTCACCGGATATTGTCATCTGAACAAGTAATCAACAAGTCTGCCTCGTTTGTTCTGACCAACTGAGGAAAAAAGCATTACCATAAATCATGCTACCAATGGAGATTAAATCTAACGATCAGTTAGCTCATATCACATCAAACCCTGCAAATTATTATTATTGTTAAACATTATTCTCAAATTATGTAATGTTAAAAGCATCAGCATTGCGTGACTATGAGTGTAGTGTGTATTAGCGTGTAGATTTCAATCTCCGTACAGTCTAATCTAATTGTTATGCCATTCGAATTTCATATTAAGAAATTATTTTAACCCAAAAAGCTAATTATGCTCCCTTCGAGTCAGGGGCGAAGAGGGGATTTTTTAACCGCGGGGACCAAACTGTCAGCGGGGGGGCAAATCTCCTCATTCACACATACATACACTACCATGGCAATGACAATCGTGGAAACAAATGAAGATGACACAAAAGTATATTAAAGTAAAAGCCAGAACGGAGAAGTTGAGTGAAACAAAGCAAAATCAACGTTACTCACCCATCAAAAAGAAACAACACAACGTCAGTGTCCAAATCAAGCCCTTCCCACTCCTTGAGTTCTCTCCAACGCTGGCAAGCTGATCCCATATTTACGCGGGTCCTACCTCATGCCTTATCGTAACTCTTCTTTTTAATGTTTTGTTTCTCTGATATTTTCCTCTTTTTTATCTGCCATCTATAATAGAGCAAATAGAGCACTCTTACTGCCTCCTTACTGCTGATTGGCTACAAGTGTGTTTTTCTTAGTGCATGTTTAAGGAGCGGCGGGCTGGGCCATCACTACTTAGGTTACTGTACATAGCGGAAACCCTGATTAATCCTCTGTTTACAGATGTTGCCTTTCGTAGAAACAGTGATCGGGTCACTATGAATCTGGGGGGGGGGTCATGTTCCCCCGTCTCCAGTGCCATCTGCATGCCTGCTTCAAACTGGTTTCCATTTAATTATGCTAACTGCTGTGAGAAAAGGCTATAAACGATCCGCCATCTGCAGGATCCTCACATGAGTTGTCCCAACTAGCCGGGACAACTTCTTTATGTTTACAGACGTGACGTAATGACGCAATGCCATGCTCGAATTTCCTGCGAAAATCTACCTGTACCAAAAGTAAGGCCATAGTTTTGAGCACTGGCTGGTTACGTACTTGCTCAAATATTGATTTTGGATCATTTTTAACCAAAAAAGTTTACAGACTGCAGCTTTAACTAAGAAAATAAATGCATTAACATGGTCACTATAAAAAACAACACGATTAACTGTGAATAACAGCCCTGTTTTTCCTGTTGCTCCCCCACATCCATTTCTATGAGGACGCTTAGCTCATTGTCATCATGGCAATGGTTTGTGATGATGTCAGAATATGTCAGGGCTTGTTAATAAATCAAAACACATTGCTTAAAACTTCTAAGACCAATAAACAGACACCATCCAAATGCTAACAGGATTAATTCACTGATCCGCTGGATGTTGACACAGTGTGAATTAGCCTTAAAAATACTATCTTGGGAGATTCAAAACAGTCATAATTTAGATATAAATCGTCTTTCTCTCCCCTGAATTTAGCATCTGATTTAAAAAGCTCTGTTGGAAGGGGCGTGTCTGCTGTGAGACTCAATGTAAATGCCCGCTGCTGTGATTGGCTAACATCTTTGCATATGTAATGAGCATTACAAGTGGAACTCACAAAAAACTTTTACTGAATTTTTACCATAACTGCCACCGAGATGAACTAATGGTGAACAGTATTGTTTATAGCATTATATTTATATGTACTCCATTGGAATCAGAGCGATCTCCTTATTGCAACGCAAACTCTGCAATCTCACCAGGTACTGGTACGTTCATCTGCAAGAGGTCCCAGGTTCAAATCCCCTCGAAACCCCAATTTTCACTGTTTTTGCATCAATAAAAGTCATTACCTAACAGCAGTATGGCTCTAGTGACAGATGGACAGACATGAGTTGTTCAGAACACACTCCTTGATTACATACAACGATGACGCATGTTAAGAGCGGGTTGAGGAGAAATTGTGACGTCACCATTCTCCCAATTTTAAATTGTTGTAGAAAAAAATGAATTCACTCTTGAGTTTTGAAACTTGCAGCATATTTTTATTACCTCTCATACTGTATGTGTCCATTTCAAGAACATTTGATTTCCCATTTCTTGAATCCTTTAAGACAGCTGTGCTCTTGGTTATAACAGTATGATCCAGGTTACTGCTGCAGATTAATAAAGTGGTTTCCTTCTCAGATTCCAATACGTTTTTATTCAAAGTTTTGAACGTTTTTGTCAGCGCGAGTCCTCAGAATCTGTGACAGTAAGCTCTTTTTCTTCCATTCAAACCAGTCACCAATAAATGTCACATTCTTCTCTCTCTTTTCCTCTGAATTATGCAGTTCCAGCAGGAGTCCTGATAAAAGAGGAAAAAATGAGTGTGAAGCTAATCGCAGAGCTAACTGAAAGAGACCTTTGAAAGCATGAAGAAAGGGAAATCTCTCTCAATGCATGGCTCTTTCGTCCTTCTTCAAGATGAAGTCCCAAATAAATCTCTTTTTTGCCTGATAGGGCCATCTGGTGCGATCGGGACCCTCCGCTAAGAGACACGCTCTCCACGGGGAAGGAAATTCTCCTCATTTCTGCTTCCTCCAGCCGTGATGAAGATATATTGCTGGTCACTCGCTCTACATCAGTGTACGAGGGACTGATATAAGCCATGCCCAGAATCTTTCAAACAGTGATTGTGCGTATTGCATTTCATTTAACGGCATATAAACGCCATCTGTCTTAAATGACGCTGCACATCCTACACTAGGACGCTTGCTAGGAGATTTACCTTTGCTTGCTCTGGTGTTGGCCACAATATGCATCCACAATTGCGATTGCGCAATTGTGCAAAATCAACTAGATGGTGCCCTTACTAAAGAAAATACTGGAAAATATAATGCAATATATTAAGTAATATATTTCCATATATGGGAGAGTAGTGCTTGCGATATATGCATGTTATGGCTATATATATCTCAATGAAGACAAACTGCACTACATACTGCACTATATTTTTATATTAAGCATTTTTGAAACATTACATTTATCATTTATTGTGTAACACATGGGTTTAAATAAGCGGAACATCTTCATAAATGTTTATCATAAACATTTATTAATTTCATTGTTTGCACAGTTACACATTTCATATATGAAAATACATGTAATGGTAGCCTATATAAGAAACAAATGAAGAAAAGAAAACGGAAAACCAATATTACAATTTTAGGATTTTTTGATAATTAGATATAAAAATATGTATAAACTATAAAGTGTATATTATAGTGCAGTTTAAATATTTATACACACATATCACCATATTTTCTCACATGTACATCTATGTATTATGAGGTGCATTATTAATATAACATTTTATAAATAAAATCATATATATATATATATATAAGCAAATATATGGTAATTTTTCTCTATATGTGAAAAGTGCAATTCTTTATTTACTATTTACTATTCTATACATTAACACAACATATTATTCTGTATATTTTCAATATACATTAAATAATTAAATCATTAATATATAAGGAAATATTCTTTCTTTGGGTTATGATTGGACGCCTAAACAGATGTGACCTAAACAAATAGTTGACTACATAATCTAATAAAGGCATTTTAATTGGTTTCAGGTTCATCTGACCCCAATTAAAAACACTTTGCAATGCAATGACACCAATCATGCAAAGCAAGATGCATCTCAAGTCAAATATTACAGAAACATGCAATAACATAAGCTGTGATGCATGGACCCTCGGGACCATACAGTAGATCATTCACTCTACAACCCCATCAGAAGCTAAAACAATGCCTCGCTGTTGATACAGAATGACTGTTATAAAGCATGGCCTGAAGAAGTCAGAAGAGTTCTTACTCATTAAACTTGTACAAACTGTGTTAAGAGGAAATATTAACAGCTGTATTTTCATACCAGAAAAGTCGAAAGAATTGATCTTCTGCGTATGAGGGTGTGTATTTATTGACTGCTTTATTTATTGCCTTGTTTGTTATTCACGAGTAGCGTGATATTTATGCAAATCATGTGTGCAGATTGCATGCACTGTTGGCGCCTCATGAAGTATTTTTCAATTAGATCCTTAAAAGGAAAATAGCCGAGACTTAAATATTCAATTATGGAGTTTATTTTAAGCACACCGCACTCTCTATCTCTCTTACTCTCATACTTGCATGAAGGCTTCAACTATTTCCACAGATTGAACCAAAGACAGTAGAAATACAGTATAAGAGCTATTGTGTGCTGAGAGATCGTACAATTTGTAGTTTCCACATCTGTTTATCTCCATAAACGACCAAAAGCACCATAGCTTGTGCACTATATTCCACGTTTTCTGAAGTCATATGACAGCTTTGTGTGAGGAATATGTTGGTCATTATTTTCTGATTAGATGTCATGAACTGGATCACACTGACTCAATGATTTCAGCAAATAATTACTTTACAGTTCACTCAAAAACTATAATTCTGTCATCATTTACTCACCCTCATGTCATTCCAAACCTGTAGAAGTGTCTTACTTGTGTTGAACACAAAAGAAGATATGTTGAAGAATACTGCACCAAACAGTTGCCGGTAGCCATTGACTTCTATAGTACAGGAAAAAAAAAATACTGTGGAAGTCAATGGCTACCAGCAACTGTTTTGTAACCAGCATTCATCAACATATATTCTTTTAAGGAAATAAACTCATACAGGTTTGAAACAAATCGAAGGTGAGTAAATGATGACAGAAATTTCAAACTTCAATTTTTCTTTACAAAGATTCTTGTTTGAACACATAATTCTTCACCTTAATTCTTAAAGTCTTTGCGGTTAATATCTTTTTTCTCAACCTGTTTCCGTGTGTTACAGCTCTTTTTTGGCCCATTTTACCTATAAAAGAAATTATGCACATCTGAATATAAAGCATTTTTCACTTTTAGTCCTCATTAACCATTATATTATCACTTATAAATGATTACTATTACTACTATTACTAAATGAATAGTAGTTATTAAGATTGATATGTTGTGGAATTGGTCAAATGTGTTTGAAAGGAAATATAATCAGAATATTGAACAATTATGCATGCAATGTAAGTCACGGGATCTTTTGGAGGAACCGAATACAAGCACTTTATGGTGCTTTTGTTTCCTTTTGACGCATCAGAGATGTAGTTACTACAAAGCAGAACAGATGTGAAAATCCTCCTTTTCTTTTCATGTGGCTTTGACATGAACTTGAGTAAATAATGACAGAGTTTCAGATGACTACTCCCCGACTCCCGAAGCCATTACACACAACAGATAGTACATAAAAGATCTGATCACAAGTTCAAGGGTTGTGCTCAAATCTTTGGCCGTGATGAGACCTCGAACCTCTGCTCTAATTGTTCATTCTCTCTCCAGGAGATGGAAGAGGAAAGCAATTACCAGGCCTCAGTGAAACTCCCTCACAACTGATCACAGCAGAAATGAATCGGACTCGACTGCAAGAGAGGCTTCAAAAGCGATTACGGCCGTGCTCTTGTGTGGTGTGGCGTTGTGCTTGTGGAGGAGGCGTGTGTACCTCTCGCCCTTAATCTACCACTAGACCACAAAACAGACCGGTGATGGATGGGTCGGGTACCTGGAGATGCTTTCTGCTGGAGCACCACCTCACTGGAGGACCTGTACTGACTCAAATCATCCAGGAATCAGTTAATTTAGAATAATAACACATTTCAGCTGCACCAGGGAAATAAAATCACTACTCTGAGAAAAGATTATGCTTTGAAGCTGCTTCAGAGGTAGATACTGCATAAACTTATCTGAAGGACAATAGTATTTTACATGACATAATCTTTGCCTGCAGTTCAAATGCAGCAAATAAGGTCATTCTAGTAAATAAGTATCTATTTTAAACGTGATTTGAAATCAAAACCTAAGGTGTACACTGTTCCTAATTGCGAATTTATACATCATCAAATGCAAAGAGTGAATAAATAATTTCCTTGATGTGTGGTTTGTGAATATCGTAGAGCATTCATATAAGAAAGATCTGGTATTATCTGAGGGTCAAAAATCAAATATTGTAGTATAAATTCTCCTTTGAATGCACTGTAATGTTCACAAAGAAAATAGTAAGTCTTATTTCTGATATATTTACTGTAGGAAATGTACAAAATATATTATATGGAATCATGATTCATTTAACAGTTATATTATGTACATTATTTTATGACAATAAGCGGAAGAAGAAATAACTGACATTATTTTGACCAAATATTATTGTTGGCTTTGCATAGCAACATGCAATACCCAACGACATGATAAGTATAGGTTTATGTGCATTTTCACATATTCATGAGCACATGAATGTTAAATAGCATTTGAAATAATAACCAAATTTAAAGATACTTATAAATGCAAGATTAGAAACAAGCCAGTAGGTGTTCAGGCAAGTACACTGATAACATGATGGATCATTGCGATTTGAACTAGAATCATCTTAAACATTTATTATATTCACCTCAAGGAACAATAACACTCATTGCTCAATAAACGCAAATTATGTGTATTGGAGTGCTGTTGTTTTATTACTTTTTTGTCGAGAATAAGCAATAAACAGCCCAATATGGTGACTAAAACAAGTCACTTAACTTAAATATGTTTATTTGATCTGTTGAACACAGCAAAAACTGAACAGGCATTCTTCATGTGATGTTGAACTTACTGATATTAAATTCAATAAATATAACATTTTTGTTTATATTTCAATTTTTCATAATCTAAACCATTATTAAAATTGTCATCACGAGTGAACAGAAAGCACTCCAAATGTGCACTGCTGAGACTCTAATCTACTTACATTAGATTTCCCACCTTTGGTTAGAGATTAGTTTGGTTTTACACAATACTATAATTCAAATCGCACATCTCTAAAACAACAATTACTATAGTTATCCTCGATCCGATTTCACACCCTGCACTGGGTCATGTCTTTTTGGCTCATGGTTGTGATAACTCGTACAAACTGCATTCATCTATTAACTGCCACCAAGCAACCGATGCACAGTGTTGCTTCCTGCACCTTCTTACATCTTTGCAGAAAAACATTCTTAGATTGATTTATAAGCTGAGTTCGGTTCTCACGAGGACAAAACAATGTCCTTACACTTCAATGAGCATTGAATATTGGCCAGGGGATTTCCATCTGATAGAATCACTTCACTTCCCCCACACACACGCACACGCACACGCACACGCACACGCACACGCACACGCATCATGCATATGTAAAGCTGAAGATCATGTGTTATTTACTCTCTGCTTACTGCAGGTACACACAGGGTTAAAGGTCAGTGTCAAGAGTTTTATCAGTTTCACAAAGGGGAGGGAGTTTGTCATGTTAACATTCAGAAGCAAGCATTGAACAGAGAGGTCAATAATATTAGGTTATAAGTCCATGTGCTAGTGCTGCCGGATGTGTAAACAGCTAGCCTCCATAGACCCCCATTAAAACAAAAGCAGAACTTTTTTGTCCATAAATAAGACATTTTAACAGAAAAAAGTATGGTTTAAAAATGCTTCAGTAAAAAATATGCAAATAAAGTAAACTGTAAGTTGGTATATATGGTAAAAACAACTGGTAAATTTAAAATGATATATGGTGAGTGTAAATAAAAAATTAAATTAAAAAATAACAAATAAATTAAATGTATACAAACACACAGTATAATATTTTACAATATAAATATTTAATAAAATAAAACAAAAAAATATAATACATTTGTATATGCATATATATATATATATATCAGAGGTCGCGTTAACCGAAAATCTTCCGTCAGTGCCGGAATTTTTTTAGCAGTGACGGGAAAATATGAAGGCCGTCCGTCATTTCACACTGAGAGTGACTATTGTAGTTTACTGTAATTACCCTTAATATACTTAATATAGTATTATTACTATAGGGAGCAGTAATTCATGTTTTACTGTGCTTTAGCATAAACTAAAATGTTTGTTGTTGTTGTTTTTTAAAGCACAACCTTCAATGTTTCAACAGAAAATAATTCAAAATAGGAAAACTGTTTAAGTTAAATTATTTCTTTAGGTCTTTAAACCTATCATCCCAACTAACACACTTCAAAAATGAGTTCTCCACCCAGACCCATCTGTGACAATATCAACACATAAACGCTGCAGGTCTAGAATCAGGTGTGAGAGAATTTGCCAACTAATTCCTTAAGATAGGGCTCCTTTCATGTGTCTTCCATCAGAGCCTTGGGTTTAGCGTTCTCTTACATTATCTTCTCGGTTCGCAGGAACCCTGATAATGAGCGCTCTGACATTCGGCACAGAGGCGGAGAGCCGCAGCCTTAAAAACATCAAACGCAACAACACGGCCTTATTCCCACAATGGATTAGATTAGCGCAGAGGAAACGTGCATCTGAAAAGCATCGAGTGCAAAATACTTCTGCTCAGAAAAGCTAAGCGTGAGCAGCTGAGCTTGGCAGGTACCAAATGGGTGGTTAATTATCATTTTCATTTTGGGGCCATGAAGTAGCGGGGAACTCCTAATGAAGGGCGTTCTGTGTCTGAGACTTTCAGAGATGGCTTGACAAAGAAGATACGAGACAAAGACCTCAAACACACTCTACAAGTGTGCTTCCCAAGCTCAGTTTCATGTGTTCTTTCATTTGGAAATATGTCAGATTGCAATTCATGTGAAGCAGAAGTATTCTTAACATTTCTAAAAGGGGTTCCATGTACAGGTGCATCTCTGTAAATTAGAATGTTGTGGAAAAGTTCATTTATTTCATTAATTCAACTCAAATTGTGAAACTCGTGTATTAAATAAATTCAATGCACACAGACTGAAGTAGTTTAAGTCTTTGGTTCTTTTAATTGTGATGATTCGGGTCACATTTAACAAAACCCACCAATTCAATTCACAAATTATAATATGGTGCAATCAGTTAATCAACTCAAAACACCTGCAAAGGTTTCCTGAGCTTCAAAATGGTCTCAGTTTGGTTCACTAGGCTACACAATCATGGGGAAGACTGCTGATCTGACAGTTGTACAGAAGACAATCATTGACACCTTCACAAGGAGCGTAAGACACACACATTCATTACCAAAGAAGCTGTTCACAGAGTGCTGTATCCAAGCATGTTAACAGAAAGTTGAGTGGAAGAAAAAAGATGCACAACCAACCGAGAGAACCGTAGTCTTATGAGGATTGTCAAGCAAAATCAATTCAAGAATTTGGGTGAACTTCGCAAGGAATGGACTGAGGCTGGGGTCAAGGCATCAAGAGCACCACACACAGACATGTCGAGGAATTTGGCTACAGTTGTCATCAGAGACGTCTTACCTGGACTAAGAGAAGAAGAACTGGACTGTTGCCCAGTGGTCCAAAGTCCTCTTTTCAGATGAGAGCAAGTTTTGTATTTCATTTGGAAACCAAGGTCCTAGAGTCTGGAGGAAGGGTGGAGAAGCTCATAGCCCAAGTTGCTTGAAGTCCAGTGTTAAGTTTCCACAGTCAGTGATGATTTGGGTGAAATGTCATCTGCTGGTGTTGGTCCATTGTGTTTTTTGAAAACCAACATCACTGCACCCGTTTACCAAGAAATGCTTCATACACAAGTTTCACAATTTGAGTTGAATTACTGAAATAAATGAACTTTTCCACGACATTCTAATTTATTGAGATGCACCTGTACTTTAACCTTTGGGCTGATAAAAAGGGAATATTCTAATATGTGTTTATTTAAATAATGTTTAATGAGAAATATGTTATTTTTAATCATCACATTTTGTCACCATTTCTGAACAAGCTTATGGTTAGGCATTATACACAACAATGTTCTCCTAAAAATGTGAAGTTACAGCCTATATCAAGCTTTATTTTAGTTGAAAATGGGTGTAAACTAAATTATATACAGCAATTATATATGAGTACAATTGCTGTGTTCGTATATGCCCTAAATGAACCAAACTAAGGGAGAAAATGCAGCAGGTTCCAAAACGAGTGCTCCAAATAAGCCCTAAAATATCAGAAAGTCTTACACCTGATCGCCTCTCCTCAACAACTCACTCAGTATGATTTATAATGGCTTGGTCATCTGCAAAATCATCTATTGAACTGAAACAAAACTACACAAAACAAGTCTTCTTACATGGGAACATGGCACATATAGACCTACATCCGTGCCATTTTTCAAGATTGTGAATGTGACTGAATGTGAAAAATAATGTACCATATCTAATTAAAAATATCAATCATGATAGACACCTCCAAAATCAAGTCATTCAAAGTTTGTGTTTTAAGATCAAAACACATGTATTATTATCCTTGGTCTTCTAATAAGTGTAATTAAGGCATCAACACCTCCCACGTCTACACATTTTGCGCGTTGTTCAAAATTTAGAGGCCTGTTATAAAATAATTTGTACCTTGAGGAGATTCAGAAACACTTGGACTTGAAGAGAAGGAGTTTGTCTATGCATCTACCAATTCTTGTGAAGTTATCTATCATAATTCTTCAGATTTCATACTCTAAACAAGGCCTCAGATGCAATCTTAAGGAAATTAACCTACCAATGACAGTTCTCAGGCTTTAAACTGGGACACGAAAAAGCATTTTAGCTTAGAAATATGATTTGCATCAGCTCTATAGTTCATACAACCTTACATGTGTACATCAAAATGTTGCTTATTTCCATTAGAATCATTATGATTTCCTGCATCTATTTTTTTTCTGTCACAATCGCATCTTCCCTGAGGAAGATGGAGCCACAGTGCAGCCCTTGGCCATTACATTTACTTTAATCTAA
Source organism: Schizopygopsis pylzovi (assembly GCA_027422435.1). NCBI lineage: Eukaryota > Metazoa > Chordata > Actinopteri > Cypriniformes > Cyprinidae > Schizopygopsis > Schizopygopsis pylzovi. The sequence goes on from CM049830.1 coordinate 32,344,501, forward strand.
ACATGTTATTTGAAAATCACTATACGCTGCGTCAAAACAACATGTAATTATTCTTTACCTCCGAGATCCAGCAATATGAAACGTGTTCTGTGCGTATGAAAGTGTCTTGTGTTCGTTTTCATGTGTACAGATGTCACGTTCTGACAGCAGTTAAATAATTTAGCTGTGAATGTACTATATTGCTGGAGTGGAGAGGGGAATACATGAATCTCTTCATTCTAATGGATTTTGCTCTCCGAAGGCTCACACAAAGTGCATGATTTATGCTTTTATGGGTCTCTCAGCCACTTAACATGACAACTGTGTCAAGCCAATCAAAGAACAAAATATATATTGTGGGAAAAAGTGAATACCCATAACAGGCCAATCAAACAACAGCTGCGTCCCAAGGCTCTCAAGATGCATTATAACAAAGGAAATTAAATAAACTGTGGACATTGCTATTAAGTGATCTAGCAGACTCAATTTCAAGAGATCTAATGCAGTATGCCAGTGTCCCAAATGGCACACTTCTGGTCTTGCAATAGCCAAAAGTGCAAAATAGATGGCCATGTCCCATTGATCATTGTCTTATGAGGGACACCTTTTCACGGCTACTGTCTGTGTCCTTACTGCCCTAATGGAGCATTGCACTGCAAAGTGTAGACTAAGTGTGGGGCTTAATGTGGCATTTGGGACAGAGTGTATCATGCCTGCAAAACATAGTATCATAAATGACAGCAACAGTTATTGAAGTGGACATAATTATCTGTCATTCTAGATTCATCCATCATTATGCTGACATTGCCATAGGAGCCGGTAACAAAAAGCCACACGATCTAGACAGAGTTTCCCAATTAAACAAATAAGACTTAGTTCTACTTTCTAGATTAATCATTTATTATAGAGTAAATTAGGGAGCAATTTATTTTACAGTCCTTTTCCACATACTATGTACTTATTATAGCAATTACAATACGTGGGTAATGACTAGTTACCCTGTAACTACCCCTACAGCTAACCTTAACCCATGTAGTAACCTTATCCTATCCAGTACTTTTGGGTTAGTACACTGTAAGTACACATACTGAAAAATAAAGTGTTGGCTAACAAGGTTGGGTAAGGTGTGCTTGTTAGACGTACATGTACTTGCTATTTTAATAACATTTAAGTATGCATAAATACATACAAGTAACCATAAGCCAACCCCTAATAAATACATGTATTTAATTAATATTACTCAGTACTTCAATGTATAATAACACTTTAACAAGGACACCTTAAAATAAAGTGTAACCGTGTTGTCTAATGTTGTCTTTTCCAGAATGACAGAGTGAGAGAACATCAACCTTTACCCGAATAGCGTAGACCTAAACTACAGCGACTCCACTGACCATTCTAGATGGCCATCACAATGCATTCTGGGATTGCCTTCGGTAAATACTTTTATTGCCACTAAATGATGTCTTAAAATACTGTCTGGGTAGGCAGCTGACATTTGACCCATTGCAAGTTGTCAGCCACAGATACATTGAAGACATGCATTCTCAGATTTATTAATGTAGAGTAGAGAATTAAATGTTTCTCTCTATATATCTGAAGATGCGCGTTCCCTCTTTCTGTTTGCGTGCTCTGCAGAATTAAATGTGTGAGGGCTGAACTCCAGCAGGGTGTAAAAGAGAGGCGGCTGGTGTTGATATACCACAGAAACGGCATCGATAATACATACAAATAAAATGCAGGGACACGTCTTTAAAGTTAGATCATGATGAGGGATACTGAAGTGAAACAAGAAATATGACAGAACAAAACACACTGAAAAGAAAAACACATTTTTCAGATATAATCTTTACTGGTGCTTTTCACAAATGAAATAAAAATGGTATCCTATTAACTACTCATATCCTAAAAAATTAAATGGTCAATGAAAAATCTGTCCTATGATTTATGTCAAATACATTGTGAGTTAAAAACAAAAAACACAAACCAATATTTTGTCCCAACTAACTGGCTCCTCTAAAAACAGATGGTGCTATATAGCACTTAAAGTGGTTCTTTGGCTCGTAATCATAGGGGAACCACTTTTGGTGCTGTGTAGCACCATATCTATGTGCTTCAGCGGTTCTTCAGTGGTTCTTCAGCGGTTCTTTGGCATGACTGAGGGACTATATAGCACCGCTACCGTATACAGAACCTGTTAAGCTCCTGTATGGTTCTTCGCTGGTTCTTTGGCATGACTGAGGGACTATATAGCACCGCTACCGTATACAGAACCTGTTAAGCTCCTGTATGGTTCTTCAGCGGTTCCTCATCGGTTCTTCAACATGACTGAGGGGCTATATAGCACCGCTACCATATACAGAACCTGTTAAGCTCCTGTATGGTTCTTCAGCGGTTCTTCGCCGGTTCTTTGGCATGACTGAGGGACTATATAGCACCGCTACCGTATACAGAACCTGTTAAGCTCCTGTATGGTTCTTCAGCGGTTCTTCGCCGGTTCTTTGGCATGACTGAGGGACTATATAGCACCGCTACCATATACAGAACCTGTTAAGCTCCTGTATGGTTCTTCAGCGGTTCTTCGCCGGTTCTTTGGCATGACTGAGGGACTATATAGCACCGCTACCATATACAGAACCTGTTAAGCTCCTGTATGGTTCTTCAGCGGTTCCTCAGCGGTTCTTTGGCATGACTGAGGGACTATATAGCACCGCTACCATATACAGAACCTGTTAAGCTCCTGTATGGTTCTTCAGCGGTTCCTCAGCGGTTCTTTGGCATGACTGAGGGACTATATAGCACCGCTACCATATACAGAACCTGTTAAGCTCCTGTATGGTTCTTCAGTGGTTCCTCACCGGTTCTTTGGCATGACTGAGGGACTATATAGCACCGCTACCATATACAGAACCTGTTAAGCTCCTGTATGGTTCTTCAGTGGTTCCTCGCTGGTTCTTTGGCATGACTGAGGGACTATATAGCACCGCTACCGTATACAGAACCTGTTAAGCTCCTGTATGGTTCTTCAGTGGTTCCTCGCCGGTTCTTTGGCATGACTGAGGGACTATATAGCACCGCTACCGTATACAGAACCTGTCAAGCTCCTGTATGGTTCTTCAGCGGTTCTTTGGCATGACTGAGGGGCTATATAGCACCGCTACCGTATACAGAACCTGTTAAGCTCCTGTATGGCTCTTCAGTGGTTCCTAGCCGGTTCTTTGGCATGACTGAGGGACTATATAGCACCGCTACCATATACAGAACCTGTTAAGCTCCTGTATGGTTCTTCAGCGGTTCTTCGCCGGTTCTTTGGCATGACTGAGGGGCTATATAGCACCGCTACCATATACAGAACCTGTTAAGCTCCTGTATGGTTCTTCAGCGGTTCTTCACCGGTTCTTTGGCATGACTGAGGGACTATATAGCACCGCTACCATATAGAGAACCAGTTAAGCTCCTGTATGGTTCTTTAGCGGTTCTTCACCGGTTCTTTGGCATGACTGAGGGACTATATAGCACTGCTACCATATACAGAACCTGTTAAGCTCCTGTATGGTTCTTCAGCGGTTCTTCGTCGGTTCTTTGGCATGACTGAGGGACTATATAGCACCGCTACCATATACAGAACCTGTTAAGCTCCTGTATGGTTCTTCAGCGGTTCCTCAGCGGTTCTTTGGCATGACTGAGGGACTATATAGCACCGCTACCATATACAGAACCTGTTAAGCTCCTGTATGGTTCTTCAGTGGTTCCTCAGCGGTTCTTTGGCATGACTGAGGGACTATATAGCACCGCTACCATATACAGAACCTGTTAAGCTCCTGTATGGTTCTTCAGTGGTTCCTCACCGGTTCTTTGGCGTGACTGAGGGACTATATAGCACCGCTACCATATACAGAACCTGTTAAGCTCCTGTATGGTTCTTCAGTGGTTCCTCGCTGGTTCTTTGGCATGACTGAGGGACTATATAGCACCGCTACCATATACAGAACCTGTTAAGCTCCTGTATGGTTCTTCAGTGGTTCCTCGCGGTTCTTTGGCATGACTGAGGGACTATATAGCACCGCTACCGTATACAGAACCTGTCAAGCTCCTGTATGGTTCTTCAGCGGTTCTTTGGCATGACTGAGGGACTATATAGCACCGCTACCATATACAGAACCTGTTAAGCTCCTGTATGGTTCTTCAGCGGTTCTTCGCCGGTTCTTTGGCATGACTGAGGGGCTATATAGCACCGCTACCATATACAGAACCTGTTAAGCTCCTGTATGGTTCTTCAGCGGTTCTTCACCGGTTCTTTGGCATGACTGAGGGACTATATAGCACCGCTACCATATAGAGAACCAGTTAAGCTCCTGTATGGTTCTTTAGCGGTTCTTCACCGGTTCTTTGGCATGACTGAGGGACTATATAGCACCGCTACCATATAGAGAACCTGTCAAGCTCCTGTATGGTTCTTTAGCGGTTCTTTGGGGTGATTAAGGTGCAATATATAACACCAATGTCGTACAAAGAACGGCATACAAAGAACCTGTTAAGCCCATTTAAAGGTTCTTTACGAGCCAAAGAACCACTGTTGGTGCTGTTTAGCACCATTTTTGTTGAAGAAACACAATGCAATATGGTACCTCTTATGGTTCTACATAGCACCATTTGACAAAGGTGATGTATAGCACCTTTAAAGATGAAGAATATTTTTTTATTTGTCACATACACAATTATACAGAGTATAAGCAGCAGTGAAATGTGTTCTCTGCATTTAACCCATCCAAGTGCACACACACCTGGAGCAGTGGGCAGTCCGGGGAGCAGTTGGGGGTTCGGTGCCTTGCTCAAGGGTCTCACCTCAGTCGTGGACAATTCCTGCCGGAGCCGAGATTCGAACCCACAACTTCGAGTTACAAGTCCAACGCTCTATCCATTAGGCCATGGCTGCCCCTGTTAAGGTTCTTAGGTTAAGGTTAACCTTATATAGATAAGGTTCTATATAGCACCAAAAGTGGTTCCCCTATGATTACAAGCCAAGAACCACTTTTACTGCAATATAGCAAAAACAAATTGAGTGATAGTGACAGCTTAAATTAAATGATTTATTTTTATTTAGACTAAACCTCTTAAAGGGGTCTTCGGATGCAAAATTCACTTTTACATGTTGTTTGAACTGACATATGTGTTGGCAGTGTGTGTACATGACCACGGTATAATAAAACAAATGATTTTTAAATCCACAAAAATCATAACCCCTCTCTCAGATTATTGGCTGTGACATCACACAGGCCCAGGCCGCTCCCATGATTGTTGACTGACACTGGGTTTTTATCACAGACCCACCCTGAGTGAGCTGTCATCAGTCCACCATCGTTTCGACGCCGGAGCAGGGGTAGACGAAGTGCTTTATTGTTGCATGTAATAGTGAACATAGCAGTTGTCATTTACTCCTGACATCCGAGCCGCTGAAGTTGCAGTGGATGTTTTTTTTTTTAAGAAAAAGTGTAAAAGTTCAGCTTTGCGTCTCAGGAACAAATAATGAAATTGTACAATATATTCAAACAGAAAGTAGTCATTTCAAATTGTAATATTAAAGTTTTTACTGTATTTTCGATCAAAATAAATGCAGCCTTGATGATAAGAAGAGACTTCATTAAAAACATTTCAATGTTAAACTGCATTAAAATGCAAACTGTTGCAAAAAAATGTAAACCTCCTTTCGCAACAAACAGAAATGAAAAGAGCTCATTGTCCTCTGGAGATGAACAAACAACATTCTCTGAAGGTCAGCCACTCCAGTTGAAGGGAGGGGGGGGGGGCATTCACCCAGTTTACACAGCAACATAGATTTTAATTTTGAAAACATAATTGGGAAGAACTGTCAGATTTACATTCAGCCCTGCCTCGTGTAATAAGATCACATAGAAGTGTGTTATCAGTCATTTGCCTCGTGCATAACATCTTGTTGACTTCCCAGAAATGAATTTGTTGCATTTCTCAGAAACTCTGTTCGCTTCTAACGACGACATAAATCTCAAAGTACATTCTTCCCACTTACCGCTAATTATCAAGAAGGAATGTCATTAGAAAACTGTATTAGGAAGTGTATGGTGTTTCCTGCAAGGCAGTAATTAGAGACATCTTCAGCGTTCTCTACGGAAACGAACACCGGGTCCCAGAAACATTGATATTCTGTTAGTACGCCGCTGAACTGTTGACCCTCTCCTCTCAGACAGACACACACAGAACTGAATACATATATTCAGCTGGAGACTGGGTTATGATTTTGAAGGAGTCCAAATGTTAATCTCATTAGAACCTTAATCAGATCAAAACAAAAACACATATTAACGACGTCAAAGAGAACAAACGAGTGTATGTTTGTTTCCTCACAAACCAGTGTAATTAGAGTGATTACTGTTTGAGTGGAGACACATAGAAAGAGCGATTATTTGTAGTTATAATTTCCCATCTCTATACTCGAAGGATGCAGTAATTGCATGTCTGTGATATCCTCCTCGTCTGCATGCTTCCCATAAACAAAAAATCTCTATTAAGTGTAATACAGCCTTGTGTTACTCTGACTTTGACACTGAATGAATTGCTGAGTAATGGAGCTGGGCAGCAAGATGGCAGAAAAATCTCAATTTTGCTTCTCCCAGTGAAAACAGTTTGCTATTTGCAGCAGCTGTTGTATATTTTTAAAGGTCAGCAATAAAGCATAATGCTAGATGCCAAGGTTATGGGTTTGAATTAGATTTTTGAGGAAGCCAAATCAGTGAGTGAGTCATTATGCTGATTCGGACTCATTACTGATTCAGGACTGTTTTTAACACATGCAAGTCTCACACAATGCATTGCTTGCACTGTAAGATTGTTGTAGCATAACGCCAAGGACAGCATAATCAGACAATGTTGTGTGTAGTCGGTGTTTTATTTTAAGGCAGGAGTCTTTCCCTGACATCTATTTCATTGATTCATTAAAATATAAACTGTCTGGTCTAAGAATGAATTAACTGATTAAATAATTGTCTTTAAATTAAGAACTAGTGCTGCAAAATACCTAGATAAAGACAATTGATATAAAACTATTAACTTATTTTGACTAAAAACTATATTTGAATGAAAACTCATACGGCTACAATACTTACAAAATAAAAATAAAATAAAACAAAAGTAACAAAAACATGGAGCCAGTTCTATATTTCTTACCCTAATGACAACATTTATAGTTTACTATTAAACTAATAAAACTATTATGCTGACTAAAAACTACATAGAAATGTAAATTACATACAACACTTATAAATAAATGTAAATAATAAAGAATAAATACATGAACCGTTCTGATCACCCCAGGACGACAGACAGTTTATTATGGGCTGTCATCCATCGAGCGGTTTTAATTTGCAGAATAGTTACAAACTTTAAAATATACAAAATCAACCAGCTCAAGTTTTCTAACCCTAATGACAACATTTGTGGTTTTACACTAAATTAATGAATTACAACCTGACAAATGTTGAATTGATTTGCAGCTATGTTCGTTTTGAAGATAAAATGATCATGTTACATAACGCTGTGAGATTAGTTTCCCAGTTTGTGTATTTGAAGTCTACCTCATACTGAGAAGACATAAATCACCAAACGCTCATACACACGCTCCACTTATCGAGCGATGTCTTAAACATCTTCTGCTCACGGCTAATAGCTCTACACGGCAGAAAACAACAACTGAAATATATATCTACAGCCTGATTCAATTTCAGGTCCAGATGCAATATGTTACGTTCATTTCATCAAATAAGGGCAGCAAGATTTTGCTTGATTGCTGTGATTTTCAATTTCTAACAATGCCGGTGTATTTGTTCTTAAGAGAAGGTCGAGGTGAAGGTGAATAATCTCATTCCATGTCCTAAACATAATCAAAGTGCAATGCAAAGCCAGTAAACAGGCTCCCGGACTCGGGTCTCAGTGTCTCTCTGACCTCTCCCTAAAGACTTCCAGATACTGTGACTTCTATTTCAATTCTAATGAGAGCGGATCCAGAGAGAGATGTGGATGCAATTCAATTCCACCCAGCTGGTTATTAGTCTCAAAGGCACAGCAGATGTGAACGTCCCAACAACACAGAACTACATCTGCATTTCTGTAGAAGCGGGAGGACAAATAACCACAGCAGTGATGTTTAGCAGACGCTTCAGTTCTGGACCAGCTTCAATCCGTCACATGCATGTCAAACTGTTGTTAATGTTAACACTACTAAAATCTTTTAGTTGAACTATAGCTTCAATAAAATCATAAAATCATATAAAACGTACTAAATTAGAAATGTTGCCTTGCCAACTAACTAAAAAAAGCGTAAGCACAAAAAGTAAAATGAAATTGAATAAGAGCTAAATACAAATATAAAAAAATCCACATGATTAAATGACAAAAGCACATACTGAAACTTAAAATTAAAAAGAAAACTGATATTGTATAAATAAAATCAAATAAAACATTTAATATTACATGTAAAACATAAAAAATAAATTAGAAACTAAATACGTTTTTCTAAAAAGCACTAAAAATAGTAACTGAAATTAAAATAAGAGCTAAAACTTAAAATTAAAATTACAACTGTACAAAAAAATATTATCTATTTTATATCGAATAAATGTATATTTTAATTTGATATCAATCTTACAAAACATTAATAAAAACCATAAGAGTATATAAATAATACTAAAATAACAACAAATAAACCAAGTTCAAGAAGTATTATATATAACACAGCTTTCAATTAGTGATGTCAAACGATTAATCACATACAAAATAAAAGTTTGCATTTTTACAATTTGTTTGCATAATATATGTGTGTGTTCTGTGTATATTTGTGTGTATATATACACACACATACAGTATATATATATATAGAAAATATTTACATGTGTTTACATGTCTATATTTATATTAATATAATGTATATTATAAATAAATATATTTAATATATAAAATAACATATTTTTCTGAAATATATACATGCATGTGTGTGTGTATTTATATATATACATAATAAACATACACAGTACACACACATATATTATGTAAACAAAAACTTTTATTTTGGATGAGATTTAATCACGATTAATCGTTTAATTGCTGTTATATTGCTCATCTGCATCTAGATTATGAACTAGTTTTCAAAAAGATACTTGAAATAAACATATATGATTTATATATGAAATACATGTAAAACAATGTATGTTTGTTATGTATGTAAATAATATCTGGATAATAAATAAAAGCTAGACATGCCATGCTGTATTTCATTATTTTGATAGTTCAAATAAGTTCTAAAATCCAGTCAGACTTTGAACAAACAGCTAAACGAGCAATTAATGAAATGATTCAGCATCGCCGCAGCAAACATCACATCTCCAGAGCTGAATTCTCAACATATGCAGAAGTGATGAATATTAAACATCATCCAGCCTGAAACTGTGTGGATGGCAGCTTGAACAATGTCTTGTATTGCTCGGTATGAAGCACCTGACAGAAAGAGACATTCAGAGATCTTATTTCAGATACGTGCTCTCTGCTGCACTGCCAGACACATGTGAATGTAATGTGATGGACTACACAGGAGAAGAAGAAGAGGTGGAGGAACGCCGCGTGCGGATGAGATAATGACTTTTACCTAATAAAGCAGTGGACTGTTATACTGGCTGAACTTCTACAATGAATGTGTTCATGCTAAATGAACGTGTGTATTGATTATTCCAAAGTTCTCTCCCAGTTATGAACATGTTAAACGTGTAGTTCATCCAAGATAACACCTACATTAAATGACCTTCCCAGCATTACACGAGAGGTCATGTGTAATGACTGGTCTGAGGCGAGTGGATCCACTTGCAGTAATATTTATTAGACAGAGGCAGAATCAAACAGGCAATGGTCAGCGGGCAACAACAGGAATATCAGAGGCAGAGCAGAGACGTAAACAATACCAGGCAGGGGTCGAGGTCACAGGTTCAGAGTTCCAAGGTCGGGCAGTCCGGGGTCAAACACAGGGTAACAGAATACAGGGAAACCGCTCAGAAATGTCAGCCGGGGCAAGAACAAGACTTCGCAACATGTGTAGGGAAGTGTGCTGCTTATATGTGGGTGAGTGAATGAGGTGCAGGTGTGGCAAGACAATCAGGGTTGATTAGTGATTGGTGACAGCTGTGTGATTGGTGCAATGGTGGATGGAAATGTGTGCGTCGTAGTGCAGTGAATGATGGGAGTTGTAGTCCATGGGTGATGTGCAGCTGTAGTGTGGTGAGAGGCAACCAGATTCGTGACATCATGAGCTAAACCGAGCCGGACAGAGGTGAACATGTGAAGTTAAAAAGTATAAATGATACATTAATACAGTTGGTTGATGATGATGATGCAGAGATGAAGCCTAGTGAATGCATTTATATGCCTCTAAAAGTCAACATATTGGGACAAATATATCTGTGTCAGTTTATGTCTCATATTTATATCATATCATATAGTCAAGCAACCTGTTCAGTATCACACGAGTGCTGATTTTGTGGCATATTAATTTCATACAGTTCAATAAATAAGACGTTAATATTGTGTTATATTTTAAATACAGTATTGTCTGTTTTTGCTCAATTTCAGCAACACAAGTATTGCCTATTAAAGCCACGGTAGAACTGCTGTGCATGTCGTTTCTGAATGAATACGCGTCTCAATGATTCAATGTTACGTTCAGACAGACAGTCATTACTTGATTTCTGAAGAATCAGTCGTTTGAATGACTTGCTTTCTTCTGCAGATGTTTTGAAGAAGGTTGGTGACCAAACTGTTTTGGTTATCATTGATTTTCATTATATAAAAAAAATGCTGAGACATTTCTCATTAGTCATACATGTTTGAAATGACATGAGGGTGACTAAATGATGACAGGATTGTAATTTTTGGGTGAACTATCCCTTTAAAACCCATTATTCTCATGCGGTTATTTCTGAAATTGTGAATGCATTCATGCCACCTCTGAGCTGCAATAAACGGCATGTAAATATATAAATACCAATTCAAATGTTGCTTCTGGGGGAAAAATTATGGTTGTTAAAACCTAAAAGTTACATTTTATGTTTAAATATTTCAATTTTTTTTAGCTATTTTTGTATGAATATGACTGATAATTTAGCTTAGACCATTACCGCTGCTTAAATATGGATTTTGGACATCTAAAATGGTCTACGCTGATCTCCATTCATTTGCTTTAGATGGAGAAATGTTTAATTTCTCTTCGGCTGAAGAAATAAAGTCATGAACATCTTGGATGGCTTGGGGGTGAGAAATCTTCAGGTAGTTTTTATTTTTGGGTGAACTATAACATGGCCTTTTGCAAGTAAAACAGAAAGTCAAAAGGCTTTCTACAGGTCGATATTTACCTCATCTACAACAAAAGCTGCATCTGATACTGGTTTTTGGTGTTTCCTTTGAAAACCGCAGAGATGACGTCAAACTGACGCATCCGCCCTGTTCAAGACCACAAGGACCATTATCTCCAGAATACAGATATGTCTGAGGAGAGTGGATGGTGAAACGGTTTTAAATATTGCATAATAAAACATGTGCCTTGTCAAATCTGCTCAGACGTTTGCCTGGAAAAGCAGGTCTACAGCCCTCTCTTAAATAAAGTCCTTTTCTGAGGACTTACAGTTTCATGACTTAACCTGCGCATGTTTGTGAACTTCACAAGACTATGGGTGTCCGATCTGACCATTCAGACAGAACAAACACTTAATCTGATATCAAAGCATGTGGATTTGAGCAGTGGATGGAAGATGTTTTTAACTTAAAATAACTTAAAATAAAACCCCACATATATAGAGCCCCGTTCCCACCACGGGAGAAAACAAGAGGTCTCCATCAAATCATCAAACTGAGACTTTATTCATGCAATTGGAAATATATGTAGTACTCCCTTAACAATAAAAGAGAGAGACAGAGACAAGAGTTAGTGGTTGCCCAAGCGGTCATGTTTGTTGTCTTTAATAAACATTGTGTTTCATTAGAACACTTTGAATCACAGTAGTCATTAACACATTTAAATACTTAAATCAAATCACAGTAAACAAATAAATAGATAATCATATATACAGAAATGTTGTAGATCTGTCACACATCTGGATGTACTCATAAATATCTCAGATCAACTAACGTTACTCAGGTAACTTAACGTTAAATATTACAGGTAGTATGCAAACGACTCCGATAAACTCTATGAAACAGGTATTCAAATTACACAATTACACAAATGATCAATTGAAACAAATTATTAAACCATTAAAGCGTGTAAACTGTAGTTTGGCATTACATTTTAATACATTTAACTAACCCTAACAATAAAAAGAGAGAGACAGAGACAAGAGTTAGTGGTTGCCCAAGCGGTCCTCTTTGTTGTCTGAGGATGCGCTGCGGTTGTCACGGTAACTCTACTCTCTCTCAACTGTCACCAGGAATTCGTAAAATGCAGCAGTACTGTCCAGTACAAACTCATTATAACACGTTAAAGTTATTTAAATTAAACTTATATACACATGTAAATAGAAATAGACGTACGTAAATACATAACATAATATATACAATTAATTTAATATTTTTATGACACAAACTCTACGCAGCAGGGTGGTCACATATAGACTCTCAATTCTGGGGAAATAAGTCAAAATTGATATAAAAAGACTGAGTTCTGAGTTTACATCTAACAATTCTATATTTTATGTATGTATATATTTATTTGTTTTCTGGCATTATATATATATATTTGACCTTTTTATCTTTTGTCAATGACCGTTTGTCATTATTTAATGTCAAAATTGTAAGAAAACTTTGCTATTACCTTTTAATCTATGTATTTATTTATTTAATTTTGAATCCCATGATGAAAATAAGCTTCCAATAACATATTTAGTCTAGCTTTTACTGTATAGTCTAATTTTTTGATTCTAGTATTTATTTTGTATTATCATAATTATTTACTTCTTTTCTATTTTGCTTTATCATGTATCGTTTTATTTTACTCTATTCTATTCTAAGCATTTTTGTGTTATTTTAATTTTCGCCAATCACTTGAATACTCATAAAACACTATGAATTGTATTGGGTTTGTTTGAAAAGAGCTTTATAAATAAAGTTTGACTGATTGATTGATTGATTTTAAGTGGCTTACATCACCGTATACACACACACACATATATATATATATATATCAATAAAGGGATGCCACTGGTTTATTTCAGCACGGTGTTTTTCCACAGCTCCTCCAGCTGGTGTGGAAGATTAATATACATCCATAAACGTACAGACAGAGAGCAATCCCTGACACCTTCTATAATAGAGCACAGTCCCTTTCATTTCTTCCCTTGGCTGTCGATGAGACCTTGAGATATGGCACAACAATCTTTAATAAAAAGCGAAATCTCTCGGGCTGACAGCTTGCAGACAGACCTCCTCCCCGGGCTGATGATCCACTGATGACATGTGAAGGAGACGCTCTCTACAGCTCCAGCGTCTTCCTCCGTCATTCCCACAGCATGCCACTGAAACACAATGCATGTGTGCTTCAAACAAGAGGAAATCACATGCTTTGCTCATCTGAAAAGATCAACGGAGGCTGAACACTGATTGGGTGGTGCATGATGAGAGTTATACTGATGGATCATAAACAACACCTCATTTGCATAATATGCAGAAAACGGTTATGCAAAAGATTTCTTTACCTAATTAGATTTCCTTTCTGTTGCTTTACTTCATCTGACATTTATCGATACTGATTAGTTGTTTAGGTGTTCAGTAACTGTTTGTTTCTAACGGCTCTGTTAATGAATTGATTCAGTACTATACGTTTTCACAGAAGTACAGAGAAGTATACAAGAAACGCTATCACTATACTTCAAAATGTCCTGTTTAATCAATGTGTTACTTTCATTCTTTGTAATTGTTGTTAGTGAAATTTACTAGAAATTTCATAGTGGAATTGTTTTTTCAACATCAATTTTATTTCAGTACAGTACATGCTACACAATTTAGGGAAAATTAACTATAAATTGCTGATAAATTTAACAAAAAAATACTTGGAAAGCAAGCAACATCATTGAACATGAATCATTGAACGTGAATTAAACATCATTTTGAAAAACACATAAATAGTATTTTCTTGTAAAATGTACTCTAATAATAATTTTAACAATCTGTTTTATTTACAACTTCAAACGAATTTGTGTAATGATGTGTACAATGTAAAAACGTTAAATAACATTGCTGTATATTAGCATATATTGTTAATGACTGAAAGAACAACACACGTCTCATTCTCACTTAACGCGTGACGTGAAGATTCACATCAGACGTTACACTTCTGCAGATCTGGATACTGAACTCCCTGCAGCTCTTAGAGACGCTTGCATCGCCCCATCTCAAGCGCTCATGTGTTTCTAATTGTTTAAAACAAATCATTTATGACTGGCGGCATTATTGGCTTTTCAGGTCTCAGCACAGAAATCAATACCAAAAGCCTTTCCCATCAATACAACAAACAACATGCAGTCACCGCACACGAGACCTCAGGGTTACACTGCCAGTGGAAACAAGACAGTATAAGACATTACCAGCACCAGCAGAAGAATACCAACCAGCACAGATGTTACAATACTCACTATATGCTCCAAAATATGTGCTTTTATATTCGTTTAACTGGTGTAGAAACAGTTTCACTCATAAATTACTAGTAAATCCATAAATAATTGCAAAAAATGCAAAAAAAAAACACATTGAATTAAACATGAAATATTTTGAAGTAGAAAGTTATTCCTTGTCAACTCAACCAGAGGTCCCAGCTAAAAAAAAAAATTTTTTTGGTAAAACAAATGCATAAACAAAGAAAAGCCAAAATATGAAATGTTATGGGTGAATATTCACTGACTAATCCACTATTATGTACAGGGGGGGTTAATAATGACTACTTTCCCCCTTGATTGGAGCCAAATTACAGGTGTGTGAAAATGACTTTCAGCATTGTTATTTTAGTTTAACACAGAGATTGGTAAATTATCTGTTTACTTAAGACACCTTTAAGACTTCTCGAGTTACAACAATGGGGGGATTTTTTTGAAAAGTGCTTTATCTTTGAACTGTCACCATTGGCATATAATGCAACAGAGACTGCTAAAGTCAACAAATTTTATACCAATCCCTGTGTAAAAATAACAATGATGCATCTCTATAAAGTCATTTTACCCCCGTAATTTGGCTCCAAATCTCAGGAAAATTCATTTACAAAACATTCATCCATGACATTTAATATTCTGGTTTCATCACTATTTATGTTTGTCTTTATTTAGAAAACTTAGCGGGATTAAAAGCTGGGGAAGTTTCTGAAACTTGTTTGATTTGACACATATTGTCTTGAAAACACCCTTATCTTTTATTTACAAATCCAAACCAAAAAAAAAAATAATTTGTACAGTGTATATAGACCTTTCTTCTCATTGCGTTTACAAACAAAGCCATCTATATTCTGATATGCACCATTACTCATATGTGATATATGATTTTGGTCATACTGCCCATTCTCAACATTGAAAATATACCGCAGGCCA
Source organism: Schizopygopsis pylzovi (assembly GCA_027422435.1). Lineage (NCBI taxonomy): Eukaryota > Metazoa > Chordata > Actinopteri > Cypriniformes > Cyprinidae > Schizopygopsis > Schizopygopsis pylzovi. Next base: position 32,360,115 of record CM049830.1, read on the forward strand.
ATGCAATACAGCATGTCAAAACACAGGCCATATCTCTGCTATTGGAGTGGAATATAAGACTGTAAATACATCTGTACTAGGATAAAGCTGGCGTGTAAAATCCTCTTCTGAGATTGATCAGTGAAATACCCACCCAGCAGGAGATAAAAGCGATCTCACTACAGTACGGGGGTCCTGATGTGATTTTACCCAGTGTAACGCTGAATCTCCCATGAAATGTAGTAGAACTCGACAAGGTAACATCTTGTTTCACACAGTGGATATGGATACAGAAAGTAATGTTATCTCCTGAAATTGGAATCAGCTTGAAATCATTTCTGACAGCCTGGCTTTTTGTTGTGGAAAACGAATTATCCCATTTGAACAAGATAAGTTCCAAGGTGAGCACCTTGATCTGGGGTAACACTAAAAACATAGAAACTGGGGGATTGAGACGCCTTTTTTATAGCATGCAAAGCGTAACTAAAGCATCTACATCCAAAAACTTGAAGAATAATTTGTTCCAGCGACGAAATGCAAATGATGAAGCCTTAAAGCGGTGACAGAAACCCAAACACCCCCTCCAGAAAACCTGAGCTCAGCTAACGTCGTTTGTGACCAGATCTGAAGCAGACAGAACTTGAATTCAACGTCAAAGGTCCTTAACTGGCTTCGTTATTTGGTTTGATTTTAAATACTTCTATTTTATAAGTCGCTAATGCTAGGACCTAATATATGCATTGTATAATATAAACTACAAGTTGTATTAGGGCGATGTTTGAAATCCTGGTTCAAAAAAAAGGGAGTCGTTTTATTTAGCCCCCCACTGGAACCGTTCCGAGGTAATCAAAAATTGCCAATTTAAATCCAGTTAAAATATCATTTACGCATTTTAATGGGTAGCCAATGAGTTGTATTTTTGTTAATCTTTTCATTTTACTTTTAAACTATTTTAAATCAATTTCTATATTTTAAAATCCTGTTTTTTATTTTTAATCTGTTTTTATCTGAAATTATTTCATTTCTTTTATAAAGCACTTTGAATTCAAGTGTATAAATCATACAAAAAATTCTTCCTTGCTTCCTTGCTTTTACTTAAGACCTTAAACTTCGATTACACAATGGGGGGTTTTTTTAAAATCTTTACTTTGAATGACCATTGCCAATATCAAGAGTTCTAAAGTAAACTTTACTACCAACCCTTGTAAAAATAATTTGTATTCAAAAGTCATTTTATCCCATATTTTGTCCAAATTGAAAATTTTATATTTAACAAAACATTCATCCATGCATTTAATATTCTGGCTTTCACACTATTTATGTTTGTCTTTATTTAGAAAAACATTAACATTGAATCTAAAATTTGAGCCTGGGAAGTTTCTGAAACTTGTTTGATTTGACACATATTGTCAATTACAAAAATGTAATTGTGTGAAAAGTGTGAAAAAAAAGTGTGAAAATGACTTTCAGCATTGTTATTTTAGTTTAACACATAAATTATTGGTAAATTATCTGTTTAAAGGTCAGCAAGAAAGGTCAGCAAGAAGAATGGCAGACAAAAATCATTTTGGAGAAAATCAACAGCAGTTCAGAATATGAAAAGACAATGCAGAAAAGCTGAGCGGATGTGGCGGAAGACGAAACTAGAAATACACTATAGCATCTATAAAGACAGCCTTCATGCTTTCAATTTGGAACTAGCCACAGCTAGACAGACCTTCTTCTCAAACCTTATAAACAGTAATTTAAACAACACTCGCACTCTTTTTGCTACTGTTGAGAGACTGACAAACCCCCCAAGTCAGATTCCCAGTGAAATGCTCTCTGACAGCAAATGCAATGAGTTTGCTTCCTTCTTTTCAGAGAAGATCAGTAATATCAGGAAGGAGATTGGCACATCTTCCTGTAATACAGGGGTCACACAGATTCGACAGCAATCTCAAAAAGAAGTGACTATGTCTGTTTTTAAAACAATTGATAGCAAAATTTTGGAAGAAATAGTACAGCATCTCAAATCGTCAACCTGCTATCTTGACACACTTCCCACATCTTTTTTCAAAAGTGTGCTTAACTGTTTAGAAGCAGATCTCTTAGAAGTGGTGAACACCTCACTTCTCTCTGGGACTTTTCCAAACTCCCTGAAAACTGCAGTTGTTAAGCCCCTTCTGAAAAAGCGCAATCTTGATAACACCATGTTGAGCAACTATAGACCAATATCAAATCTTCCTTTCATAGGTAAGATTATTGAAAAGGTAGTTTTTAATCAGCTGAACAACTACTTAAACTCAAATGGATTCCTGGATAATTTTCAATCTGGTTTCCGCGTGCATCACAGCACAGAGACAGCACTCATTAAGATAATAAATGATATTCGCTTTAATTCTGATTCTGGCAAAATATCAGTGCTGGTACTACTAGATCTTAGTGCTGCGTTTGACACTGTCGATCATAACATACTTCTAGAGAGACTGGAAAACTGGGTCGGGCTTTCTGGGATGGCACTCAAATGGTTCAGGTCATACTTAGAAGGGAGAGGTTATTATGTGAGTATAGGAGAGCATAAGTCTAAGTGGACGTCCATGACATGTGGAGTCCCACAAGGCTCAATTCTTGCACCGCTGTTGTTTAGCCTGTATATGCTCCCACTAAGTCAGATAATGAGGAAGAACCAAATTGCCTATCACAGCTATGCTGATGATACCCAGATCTACCTAGCCTTATCTCCAAATGATTATAGCCCCATTGACTCCCTCTGCCAATGCATTGATGAAATTAACAGTTGGATGTGCCAAAACTTTCTTCAGTTAAACAAGGAGAAAACTGAAGTCATTGCATTTGGAAACAAAGATGAAGTTCTCAAGGTGAATGCATACCTTGACTCTAGGGGTCAAACAACTAAAAATCAAGTCAGAAATCTTGGGGTGATTCTGGAGACAGACCTTAGTTTTAGTAGTCATGTCAAAGCAGTAACTAAATCTGCATACTATCATCTCAAAAACATTGCAAGAATTAGATGTTTTGTTTCCAGTCATGACTTGGAGAAACTTGTTCATGCCTTTATCACCAGCAGGGTGGATTATTGTAATGGTCTCCTCACCGGCCTTCCAAAGAAGACCATTAGACAGCTGCAGCTCATCCAGAACGCTGCTGCCAGGATTCTGACTAGAACCAGAAAATCTGAGCATATCACACCAGTCCTCAGGTCCTTACACTGGCTTCCAGTTACATTTAGGATCGATTTTAAAGTACTTCTACTCGTTTATAAGTCGCTCAATGGCCTAGGACCTAAATATATGTCAGATATGCTCACTGAATATAAACCTAACAGACCACTCAGATCATTAGGGTCGAGTCAGTTAGAAATACCATGGGTTCACACAAAACAAGGGGAGTCCGCTTTTAGCTATTATGCCGCCCGCAGCTGGAACCAGCTTCCAGAAGAGATCAGATGTGCTAAAACATTAGCCACATTTAAATCCAGTCTCAAAACTCATCTATTTAGCTGTGCATTTGTTGAATGAGCGCTGTGCTACGTCCGAACTGACTGCATTGTATTTTATGTATAATCATTTTCTATTTAACTGTTTTAAATCTCATTTTAAATCAATTTCTATATCATTTTAAAACTCCTTGTTTTATTATTTTTAACTTCTTGTTTTTATTGCTGTGAATGATTATTTCACTTTCTTTTATGTAAAGCACTTTGAATTACCAATGTGTATGAAATGTGCTATACAAATAAACTTGCCTTGCCTTGCCTTGCCTTGCCTTGTTTACTTAAGACACCTTTAAGACTTCTCGAGTTACAACAATGGGGGGATTTTTTTGAAAAGTGCTTTATCTTTGAACTGTCACCATTGCCATATAATGCAACAGAGATTGCTAAAGTCAACACATTTACTACCAATCCCTGTGTAAAAATAACAATGATGCATCTCTATAAAGTCATTTTACCCCCGTAATTTGGCTCCAAATCTCAGGAAAGATTTTATATTTAACAAAACATTCATCCATGACATTTAATATTCTGGCTTTCATCACTATTTATGTTTGTCTTTATTTAGAAAAACATTAACATTGAATCTAAAATTTGAGCCTGGGAAGTTTCTGAAACTTGTTTGATTTGACACATATTGTCTTGTAAAACACTCCAGTAATCTTTGTTTTATTTACAAATCCAAACCAAAAAAAAAATATTATTTTTACAGTGTATATAGACCGTTTCTTCTCATTGCGTTTACAAACAAAGCCATCTATATTCTGATATGCACCATTACTCATATGTGATATATGATTTTGGTCATACTGCCCATTCTCAAACATTGAAAATATACCGCAGGCCAATGCAATACAGCATGTCAAAACACAGGCCATATCTCTGCTATTGGAGTGGAATATAAGACTGTAAAAACATCTGTACTAGGATAAAGCTGGCGTGTAAAATCCTCTTCTCAGATTGCATCTTACTGCATGAAATGACCCACCCAGCAGGGAAAAAAAGCGATCTCACTACAGTACGGGGGTCCTGATGTGATTTTACCCAGTGTAACGCTGACATCTCCCATGAAATGTAGTCAGAACTCGACAAGGTAACATCTTGTTTCACACACAAGTGGATAGTGGATACAGAAAGTAATGTTATCTCCTGAAATTGGAATCAGCTTGAAATCATTTCTGACAGCCTGGCTTTTGTTGTGGCAAACGTTACCCAAATTACCCTTCACTTTACGGCATCAGTGTCCAGCAGGGCCTGATTCTCGGGTGCCGCTGAAAGAGCCGTTTATGCACACGGGCTGAGAGAAATAAGACGCCGTTTCTTCACTCAGCCATGCAGATGTGCTGTACTAACGGGCATCTGAGGCACTCGCAGCTGTTCGGTAAGAGAAAAGCCTCCATTGATCCACGGCGCACACCTGAAAGATGCAAACTGAATGAAAGGCCGTGTAAATGCTGTGTGACACGGCTCTTTGAGCAGAGAGAAACACACACAAACACACACCCTCCAGAACAACCGTCGATGCTCAGCTGAACGTTCGTTTGTGAACAGCAGATCTGAAGCATGTAATGAACCTTTTGAATGCTCAAAGGTATAAAAGGATCTATGAAGACTCAAGCATTGTTAGTCGTGTTTGATCAAACTAAACATTAATATAATTTGAATTAGCTACTGTGTACATACTATGACATTGGATATGATACTGTAATCCTATAGGTTTTGTATTAAGTGAGAACAGATGCCTTTGAATGCTTATTCAAATGGATACAAATAAACAAAAGATGTATATAATTTGACAAGCATCTGCCATCAAACTCTGTTCTCTGGTGTAATCAGAATATTTGGTCTAATTGCAGATTCAGATTAATATTTATACAGCATACCACCGCATTCAAAACAATGTTTTGAAGTAAAATGCATATATGTGAGGAGGTTTAGTCATTTTGTCTATCTTATGACTCCATGTTTTGCCATTTCAGTAGCTAGTTTACAGTAATCAGTCTGATTATTCATTAGTAATCCGACTCGTAGCTTGAGCAGAATAAAAACATGGAACAATTATCCAGGTGAGCTTGAATACAGGCCTATATCTGGTTGAAAGTTGGAAAAGTGTGATTAAATAAACCATAAGCAGAAGAATAATTATCATAAGTCTGATGATTCAAACAATCAGATTCAAAAATACTTCAAGGTATTACTCTCATCCATAGGCCTGCTGTAAATATCAAGTAACTGGAGGTGGAATGAGCATGCAACTTTTCTAGATGCTCCATAATTCGTATTAAACTAGACAGTACAGTAGGCTATGTACAGTATTTTGTTTAATTGCCAACATGAGCATACATTTTTCAATATTTTTTATGCAATTTTTTTTAATATTCTATCTAGAATACCAATGCTGAGTTCAGTCCGCTGAGTGACCTGCTTTTTCTGACACAACCTGCAAACCAATTGACCTGTCGTAAGCCCCGCCCCCCTTAGTTACTGTTGCTCCCTCAGACAAACAAACAGTTGCTCGCTGTCTTACAATGACAGCTGCGGAGTGGAAACCTTGTCACACGATGTTTTTGCACAATTTTGGACACAGAAGGCCACCAAATGAGAATTAAATATTCCATGGAGGGATTTATAAAATATTTACAAATAAAAACGGTGGGTAACTCGAAGCCAGGGTTTACGGATCACAATACAAGCGGGAGAAGTCTTATATCACGATCGCGGATGATAACATGCAGGATCAACACTGTTCATGTATCGCAGGGTGCGATTAAATTACATTCAACCAGTTTAATATGGAGAGACAGTGAAATGTAGACCTTCGTTTATGTGGTTTTGACCTGTAACGTTACACTGTACAAGACGCGAGAAGAGTCCGCTATTTAGGTTTGTATGTTAACATGGACTCAATAACTTTAACTTTAGCTAGTTTTAGCCAGAGATACCTTGCTAAAGCACAAGATAACATTAACGTGCTTGAGCAGATGAAAATTGTAACTTAATGAGTGTATGACAACCAGAAAATGAACGTTTTTGTCTTCATTTGTATTGGGGTTGAAGGGACATTTTGCTCTGTTTTGTTTGGATTCAGGAAATGTAATTAAATCAATTATATTGTCTATCCTCTCAGGATACCTGGAATCAGTGTTACAAGTACCCCAGGCACACCGCTTTTCTATTTTTGAAGCATAAAGCCCATAAAACCGATGCAAGCTTCGGATCTTCCAATGTTTCTCTATGGCGCTGAAACCTGAAGATGTCCGAGTTCCGGTCCTGGTGCAACTCATACTCGACTGCTATTGGCTCATCGACGTTCGATGGGAGGGGCTTACCGATTGTTAACGATGAATGAAGCCGCACACAATCAGTGACGTTGACGTAACTTGCCAACTTACCAAAAACGAGGTTTAAAGACCACAAGCCCAACACAAACATCTACACGATTCTTTGACCTGAGCTTTCGTATGGGACAGTACTGTAGCTTACACCATATTACCACAATCACAGCATCATGAGGATCAGAGATCATTGCTTAAAGACAAACTATAAAACTGTAATATCTTGCTTATAGTAAGAGTGAAGCTTATTTTAGGTTAGGAAGCGTTTAGGCTCACGTAAAGTAAATACATCTCAGAACTTAACTTTATAATAGTTGATAGTATCGCGTGGGAACACTGAACCTCATCATTTCTACTCAATTTCAGTTGATTGGGCTTTTTAATAATATCCTGAGCAAACAATGTCTGTAATAACTGCTCCTTGTGTTTGTGAGCGTCTATCATCACATCTCACGGGTGCCTGTAGTTGAAGCACCAATCACACAGTTTTTAAAGAAAACTGATGCAATAAATATCAATTTTCAATAAAAATTCAATAATAGTCAGAAATAATCTAGTTGTGTTAAACTGAACAGTGTATTAAACCTTTAGAGAATATATATATATATATATATTATTGCATTTGTATTACAATTTATACATCAGGCCAACGCTATCTCACGGCAGTTCATACATGTTTTACGATGTGGATAACATCACTCGTATGATTCAGTATGATTTCTCTAAACCCAAGTTACAGGTAGGTTTAGGGTCAGGGTCAGGTGAAGGTCATTCGTACAAATTCATACGAATTGGCAACTCGTAAAATACGTACGATTTAGCAAAAATGTTATTCATTTGTACGAGTGAGGTTGTACGAATTAGCCACCTCGTAAAATATGTATGAATTGTCGTGAGATCGGGCTGATCAGGCTTGTATGGTGGAAATATGAAGCTTATACATTAAGGGAAAAACACCCTTATATGGACATTAAATGTACATTTTTATCATTTTTACAGTTAATAGTCTGCTTACATAAAATGCATATAAATGTCACTCTGTAGGCCTATATCTCCCAAAAATATATGCCATATAAATGCTTAGTTTTATGAACAAAGCTCTGCCGATTTTTATTGTAAGAAGCAAATAATAAAATACAATGACGATTGAGACGAGATGAAATTAAATCCTGATGGACCAGTAAACATACGGCAGTTCAGTAAATGTTCGTCTTATAGACATATCAATAACAGCATAAAAGATAGTTTACTTTATAAAAAAATATATTAAAGATTTCACAGGAATATGACGCGTGAACCTATTTTTACAATTATACTAAAAGTTTAACTTGTATGAACTATCAATCAGATGACAGGAGGCACGCAGTAGATTGTGTGCAATAGTTTTGTATGCAATATTTTGATCATTTAGAGACTTTAGAAATTCAAGCATCAGAGACAGTAGGCTTTACAGGGTTAAAATGGCTTTCTTATATCTCTTCCAAAAGCTAAATATGATGTCTCAGTGGGGAGGTTGTTAGCAATCTGAAAACCCACGGTGGCAATCAAAGGGCATGCTTGTGCTTAATGATGTGCGCTATATGCACTTCTCCTCATCTCTCACGTCTCTGAGCTCTGAGCCGTTCTACAGCAGTGTCCCTCGGAGAGACATACGTGGAACGGCATCACTTATCGGCCTGCTGTGGCTCTCCTGTAAGAAGATCCTATAAAGCAAGTTCAGCGTGGTACAGAAAGAGTCACGCTATCTGGTGTCTTAATGAGAAGTAACCAGACTGGTTTAGTTCACACTGCAGTCCAAGCCCATTCATTCCACATCTATTTGCATAAGAAATAGAGAACAGGGAGAAATTAGTTCACAAATCCTCATGCCGTCATTCCTCTCAGGAATCTTTTCGTGTTTCAGTAACTTTGCTGTCAGAAATAAATGTATAAATACATGAATCAGAAAGCCAGGGGTGAGATGCGGGTCACATCATATCTCAAGGGAAATTGTGCATCTAGGCCTTTAGGTGCTGTTTATATCAGCTTTCAAATACTGATGCTTTGTTGTGTGTTGACTGAGAAACTCTTTGAGATCTTGCTACCTGTGAACTCTTGGGTTAAAGCATAGCTCATTAATATTAATGCTGTAATGTGATTGGACACTCAAGAATGGCAGTGGAACAACATCAGCGTAATTAATATTCATGCGCTTATGATTTATTCGAATCATGTGTCTGTTCTTCTGCTCCCGCTCAGCCAATCAGACAAGAGCTGGACTGACACGGTGGACTCTGATTGGCTGCTTCTGTCATTTTCATTGCTCACCTGTAATATGACTACAACATTTCAGTTTTCAGAGTTGTAAATGGCATTATAAAGTTCTCTACCATATATATGGGGAATTTAATATTCTGGGGGAAATTCAGCTATTCAAAAAAATGACATTTATAGAAGAATGAGCTCAGGATAAAATCCTATCAATAATGTCATCCTACCCTAACCAAACCAAGAAAAGTGATTGTCTGTGAGGGAAAATACATATAACTTTAATAAAAAACCATTAACATGGTTAGAATTATGTGTTGGTTAATTAAAGGAATGGTTCACCCCCCCAGACATGTCTGTCATAATTTTCTCAAAAAGAAAATGAATCAGAAAAAAAATAAGACCAGAAAGAACATGTGCCTATGGTTGCAGTTTTTCAAGCAGATTTGAGTGGTCAGTAGAAATAAATATTTATTTAGTCATTTAGCAGACGCTTTTATCCAAAGCGACTTACAAATGAGGACATTATAGAAGCAATCAAAACCAACAAAAGAGCAACAACATGCAAGTGCTATTACAGTCATGGTTAGACGAACGCTGTACACGTAGGAAGCTTTTATTCTTTTATGAAAACGAGTATATAGAATATAGAAAAGAAACCTAGTGTTAGTTTTACAAGAAAAGCTAGCAGTTAGAGAATAAATATGCAATTGATAGAGGGTCAAATGTTTTTTTTTTAAATAAAAAGAAGACAGATTAGATAAAATAGAATTAGAATAGAGAGTGCTAGAGTTAGAGGGTGAAATAAAGATGGAAGAGATGTGTTTTAGCCGTTTCTTGAAGATGGTAAGGATTCAGCTGCTGGGATTGAGTTACGCAGGTCACCAGATGGGAACAGTTAATGTAAAAGTCTGTGAAAGTGATTTTGTCTCTTTGGGATGGTACAGTAATGCGTCGTTCACTTGCAGAACACCAGCTTCTAGAGGGCATATAAGTCTGAAGTAATGAATTTAGGTAAAGGGTTCTGTAGGCAAACATTAATGCCTTGAATTTAATGCGAGCAGCTATTGGTAGCCAGTGCAAATTGATGAACAGAGGTGTGACATGCGTTCTTTTCGGCTCATTAAAGATTAATCTTGCAGCAGCGTTCAGGATTAATTGCAGAGGTTTGATGGAACTGGCTGGAAGACCTGCCAAGAGAGCATTGCAATAGTCAAGTCTGGACAGAACAAGAGCCTGAACAAGGAGTTGTGTTGCATGTTCCCAGAGAAAGGGCCTGATCGTGTGTTCAGTATATTTACTGACTGTATGACATTCTTTCTTCATTGGAATAAAGTTGCCATTCAACTGATACTTCTCTAATGTGCCCCTGCAATCATCTGAACTTGTTGCAATACTATTGGTTCTGAGACGTATGAGATAGCTTGGTATTATTTACTACTATTTACTGTTATTTATCATTCAAACCTTAGCACAGCTCATCTTGAATACTAAATGTGGAAGCGCAGAACACTTTGTGCTTGGAGGAACGAGACACAAAAACGCAGGTGAAAAGGACACGTCACCTATAGAAGGAACTATGATTGGGTTTAAATTAGTGGTGGGCCGTTATCGGCGTTAACGACTCTTATCGGGCGATAAAAAAAATATCGCCGTTAATCTATTCTCAAAGTTGGGTTGGGAGCTGGGTCTATACTACGCAAGCTATGATGACTTTCACCCTGATATTTTAGCGCGGATGTATACCTAGCCGAATTGCACTGTAGGGGGCGAGAACGAGTCTTCGAACTAGAGGCTCGCAGTCCGTGATGGACAGATTGTTAACGGCTGGTCTGTGTGGTAATACAATCGGACAGGACATCCAAACGCTCACCTATCATTCATCAACCTCAAATATGGCTTTTCATCTGAAAGATGTATGTAGTAGCAACTTTACATGGCCGCTCAATATGATGTTAACCTAGAGAAATGTGCGCTATTGAAGTGTTTGTGTGGAAGCGCGTTTGCGCAGGACAGGCTCCGGTGCGCTCACTTGCTCTTAAAATCTCCGTAATTCTTGGTCATACAGATAAAAGTAGCCTAATACATCTTTCGAATCTGTAAAGACTCTACGTTTATTTGTGTGCACTCAGAATAACAACGAAACGTTGCGCTTTTAAGCAAACAGGATGCGCTTTAGGTCTCATGTGAACTTGAGCGAGAAACTTCGAAACTCCGTCTTTGAAAAATATATCTATAGAGAGTGAAATGTCAAAAAAATAAAAATAGAAGACGTGTGTGTTAGCATGGATGATTTACATGAAATTTAATCTGTGCAACACTGTGCATAATAAGATGGCTTTCAGTTCAATATAATAACAAAAAACGACATTTTGGGTTTTTATTCAACTAATAAGGTGGGCACGCTGTGATCTGTACTATATTTTTACTGTAATTGACAGTTATCGGCAAAAAAAAAAAAAACAACAACACGGGAGTGGGAGGGAATGGGAGTCATTCTTCCGGGAGTGGAACGGGATTTTCCTCCAGTTTTTTCGTGGGATTGGGACGGGAAGAGATTAAAGTTTGTGATGCATTTTGGAAACAGGAGATGAGCCCCTGGTCTAATGCGCCACCTGGCTTGAGAAACCCGTTCTCAAAGACTTACTTTTAGTCATTATTTGGGTAGCACACATATTCTGAATGCCTTCGGCAGAATTCAAATGAGCCATTTTAATCTAGATTAATCTAGATTAATTCCAAAATTAATCTAGATTAAAAAAATGAATCTATGCCCACCACTAGTTTAAATGCAGTGGTGAATGTGAGAGGAGTCTTAGGAGTGCTGGAGGTGACCGTGTGTCCTCTGGGACTGAAGATCCCTCCTGGACTCGGAGAACGTCAGGAGTTTGGTGTCCGAGCGAGACGCTGAGGAAAGCAGTTTTCCAGGGTTCAGGAAGAACACTGTGTGGAGATCACGTCCACCTTTCTGACCGGAGTTTGGTCACAGCTTCTCTTTTAGAAACAAATACAAGAAAATGTGATGTATGTTTTTCAGTCATACATGAAATAAATGGTGAGAGGAAATGTTTTAAATACACAATAACCATAATATACTTATCATCAATAAACACAATTTATTCCAATCTCACACATTTCGCTTGTTCCATGGCTACCTATATTTTAATCATTTTTATATTTGTGAACTAAATCAATTTTAATGTTTTTTCTCTCACAATGATTTATGCTGATTCTAAGATATTTTAATCAAAATATATTTTTACAAATATGATTAAATAAATTAGCTAAAGTTTCTTTCAATCTCACACATTTTAACTAACTGAATATTAGCCATATTCCCTTTTAACTGAATAAATGTAACTGTTTTCACAATGATTTATGCCGATTCTAAACAATAAAAATGCATTACAAAAATACGATTAATTAAATCTAACAGATGCAAATAGTTAATAATAAATGTATATATTTTGTATAATTATTGCGTGCAGAAATCTTACCTGTTTCATTTCTGTATGACTGACAAATATTCATTGCAATTAATCAAATGTGGTTTGTATTAAAGGTTTGACTTTGAATATCAGTTTCAAATCCTTCTGATGCTACACTGCCGCCTTTGTCTTTTCCACACTCCTTGCAATCGTGTATTCTGGGAGCATGTAAGTTTGGAGCACGGTTACCAAATTCTGTGAAACAGCGGATTGCTTTACCGCAGCAACAAGAGCAAGAGCGGTCGAGAGATACAGCTTCAGCTACTGGGCATGCTCACATCGATACGGAGTGATTTCACGCTAACCATAATAATCACTTCATTTGCATTACTGTAAGGGGTAGGTGTAGATGTTAATAAAACACAATCTAATGTAGAAAATGTTTCTGCAGATCACTGTTATTACAACAGTGATATATTTGCGACAGTGGTTTCCACTCTTAACTGTTGAGCGCTCCAATGCTGCAAAAATACACAAAACTACATACAATTAGTTGGCTTGTAATCAATCACAATCCAAATGGAAATATGCATATAGCCTGCATAAATTCTGAATTTACACTGAAAAAAAATGCAACTGCATATTTGCATTAACAAAACATTTTGAGTCTCAAATACTAATAAATACTATTTTCTTGAAACGTGATAAAACCCTTGTCAGACCAGCAAAATTACCCCAAATGTCCCAACTAGTCAAACACAGTTGTTTGAACAAATCATTTTATATTGCAGCGCAAAGGTTGTGGGTTCAATTCCCAGGGAACACACATACTGACAATACAAATGTTTAGCCTGAATGCACTGTATGTCACTTTGGATAAAAGCATCTGCTAAATGCATAAATAAAATTTAAAATAATATATTGTTGAAATGTTAAGGCTTTGTAAGTTCCCAGCATGCATTGCAGCATGAATAAATTATGCAGTTATAGGATTATTGTTTTGCAGTTTTCTGGCTTCATTTAAACTTTTTTTGCTGTTGTTTTGTCACTATTGTTAGTTATGTGTTGTACTGTGATGTACATTTGTTGAGGTTTGTGCGTCTAGTTTTGAGATGTGTCTTATTTTCTCTGAACTGTTTATTTTTTACTGTGCAGGTTTGTTGAGTGCAGAGGCGAGATGAGAAAGTGCTCACACAAATTAGTGGACACTTGATAGGGACGACGCTGATTTTCAGCTCCACAACATCCTGAAAATCAATGAATTGCTGTCCATGGGATCCTAGACTTATTATGGGAAGGAGAGCATGCCGAAAAATACAGCGACCAGATAAAGGAAAAGACAGATTTCTTGTGTAATAATTAAATCATTAAAAGCAATCTGTCGGCCTCGCTTCTGCAGAAAGCGCCCCTGACAGTGCGGTCTGTGATTTCTATCTCTGGGGGAGGCAGTGAAAGGGTTTGATTGTGCCATCACACTGTGCTGAGAGAATACAGAGCTCTGTGTGGGTGAGACGGGCCTGATCTTACACACTTTTCCCCGGTGATTTTTTCAATCGTAGGAAGAACGCGATAGCAAAAGGTTTTTCAAGCTGTCTGTTTCATTTGCCACTCTGTCTCTCTACCCCACAATCCGCCCACCTTCCCCGTCGTGTTCTGGCGCTCACCGGTGACAGATCAGCCGTGACCTCCGTATGAATACCGAGCAAAATGACAAGCTCAGATTCACATGTACCCGGTAATTGTTTCCCGTCCAACTCGCCGGTTCCTTTTAAGCGTAACCAAATTTGCTTGGTGAGACATTATGAATGGATGACTTGAATTATTTTCTATCTGGATCAGTTAAGCACGTTGCAGGTTCGCGGAAGTGACAGAATCCGGTGAAAGCATCATTATCGGGCCGTGTCAGCTCTTAGCTTTAGCATACATTAGAATAAGTGTGACCGCCTGGTGCACGAGAGATAATGAAGTTGACGCTAGGAGACAGAGCACTTGTAGAGCTTGAGGAAGACTCACTTTTCTGGCACGCTACGCCATGTCCCGCTCGCTTATCCGACTGTCTGCAATCTCAGTCGGCAATGAAAGAGGCAAATCTCTGACACAGTTCTTTGAGTTGCTCCCGCTAGGTAAGCATTTCCATGTCTGGATGTGCCTATCAGCATCGGAAGTGCAGATTTCTGCTCGAGTTCCTCTCTAACTCTGCTATTTGAATGCATGGGGGTTGTTTCTTGTAGATGTGTTTACTACGGCGTATGATGTGACTGCCTGTTTCCTGATTTTGATTAAAGGAATAGGCCTAGTTCTCTCCAAAATGTAAGATTTGTCATTTTTTTCACTCACCCGCATTTTGTTTCAAACCTGAATGCTATTACTTTTGTGAAACATATATTCTTTTCCATTAAACATACATAGTGATCACATCTGTCAAACACAGAAAAGGACAAGAAGTCATAGTTTGTGTGAGGACTTGAATGAAATTACTTAAATGGTTCACCCAAAAATGAAAATGTCCTCATCCTCAGGCCATCCAAGATGTAGAGGAGTTTGTTTCTTTATCAGATACATAAAAAAATAGCATTCCCTCATCAATGGATGCTCTGCAGTGAATGGGTGCCGTCAGAATGAGTCCAAACAGTTGATTAAAATATCAAAATAATCCACAAATAATCGAAGGATGAATTTTTCCTGGGAGAAAGCAATATTTTGGATAGAGGACTCATATTTTACGTTATATTTTAATTGATTTTATTTTAATGATGAATGTATTACAAACACTCAGCTTTTCGATTTACAAGACAGTAACTGATGGACGAGTGGAGTGGATTATTGTGATGTTTTTATCAGCTGTTTGGACTCTCATTCTGACGGCACCCATTCACTGCAGAGCATCCACTGGTGTGTCCAAGTATTGGTGTAGCAAGTACATTTCTCCAAATGTGTTCCCATGAAGAAACAAACTCATCAACATATAGACCTACACTTTCATCAAATATTCATTATTGGGTGAAATAACAACCCCACTGCCTCCTTATAGTACTCAAAATATTCTGTGGCAATTAAGATTTTTCAATATTTAAAACTGAATCTGAAATATAATTTGTGTTTGTGTTGAACTTCACAAAATGGCACATTGATGCGGCAGATTTGATATTATTGTTGCATGCCAAAATGCAGCAATGGGAAATGAAATCTAATTCTGAACAAAAGACTTCAAAATGATGCAATGCATTTGGTGAGCATCAAATGGAAGAGAAAATATAACATTTTATTTGCTCTGCATATAGCAGCTTTCTTCCAAGATTACGTATGTAAACGGGTGGCTTGATGAATAATTGATTAAGTCTCAGTACATGTGAGACGGTGAAAAATGCATGCACGAGACTTTAAGAGAGCTGGCTAAACAAGATGTTAAACATGATATCCGTCCCACAATCCTCAGAGCTGACACGGGTCTAACATTTGACGCATGCAGCTCAAAAAATGCTTATTGCTTTGTAATGTGCTTGATTAAAGAAATA
The DNA here is from genome assembly GCA_027422435.1 of Schizopygopsis pylzovi. NCBI lineage: Eukaryota > Metazoa > Chordata > Actinopteri > Cypriniformes > Cyprinidae > Schizopygopsis > Schizopygopsis pylzovi. Next base: position 32,376,115 of record CM049830.1, read on the forward strand.
GTTAACTCAAATATTATAACTCTGTCATTATTTACCATTCTTCGGCAGAACACAGTTGTAGAAATTATGATGACTTTTCAATGGCTTACTTAGAACAGAGAATTATGATTTTAAAATCACTATGAAGGAAGAAATACTAAAGAGAAGATATTAGACCTCCCACATCATGTATGAAAGACCGCAGTCGTGTGACCTTTGCTCTAATCATGTCCTTTGTGAAACGTTTTTCATCTGCTTCTTATCAAAATGTGCACGAAACTGCATGTCTGCATACGCGGCACATTACTGTTCCTCATACATTCACTTCATTTGCATTTAAAGCAGTTCTTTTCAGCACGCTTCTCTTGAACGGGCCCAAAATATTTAAAGTACATCCTAATATCAGAAAAATGAGGACATGCATTGTTAACTAAAAGCTCACTGTGTAGGACACAAGCCCAAAGCTCTTAACCGTCCTCAATATCCAATAAAGAAATAGGTCTATTACTTTCTTTCCAGCGGTGACATTTACTATGTATCAAACGCGGGCCCTCGTTCACCGCCTCCCCTACAGAGCAAACCCATTTCCTCCTATGATTAATTTCATTGTTGCCGGAGATATTATTATTCTCAGGCTGGGTCCAGGGCTCGGGCTTGGTTTGTAATTCTGCTTGGGTTTCGCTGTTGTTAGGAAGCATGTGTTCACCAGGGCTACACGGTAATACGATTACGGGCACTTGTTTCTCTCGTCAGAACCAACACATCATACCAAAGCCAGGTTATTATGGCAACACAATGCCCTGCCAGATAACGGGTCACAGTGGACTATTGCACAATTACAACGGTGGAAAATTATAACGTATCCAACCTGGAACATTACAGTCCAAAGCACTCAGGTAATCATCATTTACACTGATTAAGAATGATCCATTTCTCCTAATGATAGTCAATGACTGATTCACTGACGGGGTAACACCCATGGATTTACATGATAATCTCCTCATGTCTTAATTATCGTTATATTTTGAGCTCAGTTAATGACCAGCTTGTTGAATGAATGCACTCTTATTGTGCAAACGTGAATTTGGTGTTTTTAAAAACTCACACACTTTTAATAAATCGTGTAGTGTAAAAAACAAAATCATTCTTTTTTTAAAGCAAATCTTTTTGCTTTAAAATGTCACATTTAATAAAATTTGTTGTTTATTTGTGAAAGTTATCAATTTCTGAATGAAAATAGTTTCAAAGTAAATTCTACACTAATTTTGTCAGGTCAATAATTATAATAATTAGTGCTGTCGAATGATTAATCACATCCAAAATAAAAGTGTTTGTTTACATTATATATGTGTGTGTACTGTGTATATTTATTATGTGTATATATATATATAAAATACACACACATACATGTATATATTTCAGTAAATATGTTATGTTTATATATGAAATATATTTATTTATGCTATAAATTATATGGATATAAATATAGACATGTAAATATTTTCAATATATATATATACTGTACATGTGTGTATTTATATATATATAATAAATATACACAAAACACACACATATTATGCAAACAAAAACGTTTTATTGTTTGACATCAGTAAATAATAATAATGATGATGATGCTGTTGATGCAACAACTTTATTTTATATAGTGGCTTTAAAAGTGGCTGAACAGAAAAACAACAACATCACAAAACACACACAAACGCAATACAAAAGTAAATCTAAAGCCATCCTAAAATAAAAATGATTACAAAAATACCTTAACAACCACTCTAACAACTACTAATGCAATAACTTAGCAACCATCAAGAAACACCCTAGCAACTAATTGGCAAAGCCCTAGCAACCCCAACTAAATAACTGACGGTAGCCATTGACTTACATAGTAGGGGAAATACTATGCAAGTCAATGGCTACCAGCAGAGAAGAGCTTTTTTTCTTTCTTTCGTTTTTTTTTAGTTGAGACCCAGTAAAGACATTCAAGTAATGCACAGAATATAAAGAGCTGAAGACTTTGCATTCATCCTCGTCGTTCTCCTGCAGAGGTGCGGTGCACATCTGTCCAAGCTGAAGTATCGTCTGATGGAAAGTGCTTCCTGGAGATTGCACTGATAAGTGCAGCGGCGTCCGGCTGTCATAGCTAAAGCAGGCTTGTTAGGGCTCAGACCTGAGAGGTCTAAACGGTCCCACTTTCAATTTCCTGCTCCGGTGACCCCTGCTTTCTCACGGCGGTTCCAGGTTTCTTCTCTGGGGGGGTTATGTGCATCAGACCGTCCACCATCTGCTTACTGCTACATATAGCTTTATATTTACTGAACACCGCACAGTATACACTGTTCTTCTAATGGTGTGTCCCAAACAGAAACATAACATATGACATATAGTGTGCTATCAATACATTTTATTTGGGATAAACCCCTTGAGATGCATCATCTCGTTTTCAAGGGGGTCCTATTACACAAAAATGAAAAACATAACACAAAACAAACAACAACAACAATCACCCCAATCAAAACAAAATACCATACTACAATATTAACAACTAAAAAAAAGATAATTATACACATCATCCAAAGCAATTACAAGAAATTTCAAAAGAGGAAAACAATCCTTTCTTGAACCTATAAACATAAGTCAAAGAACGCACATTTGAGGGTAAATGATTCCAATCAGCTGGAGCCTTGTACCTAAATGCCTTTTTCCCAAACACTTTCTTAACTAAAGGAGTACAAAAATAATACGCAGAATGTCTTAAATGATATGGAGAAGAGTATAATATCAAATTCTGACGGAATTAAAATGAATACATTTGAATATAAATTGCAACCAATGAATATGTCTTCTGATATTGAGTGGAAACCATTTAAGCAAATCATACATAATACAGTGATGTGTATCATAAGAACATCCAATAACAAATCTGCACAACTTATTATAAGCTGTAGTAAGAAGCAAAAGATTAGTTTTGGTTGTATTCTGATAAACTACATCCGCATAATCAAAGAAAGGTAATATAAGTTGCAGAGCAAGTTTTTTTCGAACATTAAAAGAATTTTTTTTTTTAGATCGATACAATACACTGATTCCAAACTTTACGAAGTATACAATCAATATGAGGTTTAAAAGAAAGTTCAGGATCCAGCCATACACCCAAATATTTAATTTGATCCGCTCTATGCAGGTATGTACCATCATTACATATTACATTTAAATTATTCGATTTTAATTTGATCATACGCTTTGTACCAAAGATCATGGTTTGAGATTTACCTTTATTCAAGAGTAAATTATTAGAATAGAGCCACTCTTGTAAAGCATTAAAATCTGATTGAAGCATATTTTGAATTTGGGTTAAATGAGGATATGAAACATAAATAACAGTGTCGTCTGCATACAAATGAACAGAACAATGCGAAAGAATTAGGGGAAGATCATTAATAAAAATAGAAAAGAGAAGAGGACCCAATACTGAGCCCTGTGGTACCCCTCTTTCATGAATAAATAAGTCCCTGGAACAACCACACATTGTTTTCTGTTATGTAAATAAGAATTAAACCATAATAAAGAATTCAAGAGTGATATTGCCGTATGTGTTATCTATAAGGCCATTTTTTTCACATACAGTAGATGAAGATATAAGTTTAATAATTTTTAATATATCTATATGATGATTTTTGTGTAAGTATTATATGTAGCAACAATATATGGCCACATTACATTGTTTTATTGTGTTAATTTTATCCTTTTATAAACTAAACTAAAATGTAATTTTATATATGTAATTTAAAACATGTTATATATGTATTATGTACTTTATATGAAATGTAATATATGTACATATTACATTTGTGTATGGGGTTGACAATATTTGATGATAATGATCCAAAAAGCGGAGTTGTTGTCACTTGACAAGGTGTGGAAAAAAATGTCACATTTTAAATTCTATGTTAAATAAAATGACGAAAAGAGATGACTGGCATATTATTATTTCCTCCATTCTTACTACATTCTGCAGAAATATTAAGATATATATGTTAGTATGCTACATAGCACACGTCTCACAATCATAATCACACATACTCTAAACAATTTGTGTGATGCTCTTAGAATGGATTCTATTGAACTTCAATAGAACTTCTCTAACGAAGGACTTAACTCACTTCTGATGGACGTTTGACGAGCTTGCATTAAGGAGCGATTGTCTTATAGAAGATAGAGAGATGCAGCTACTGTTGTCTTTTATTCTGAGTCATTGCTGTTTATGTATAATGTGTTCTTCTCATGATTATCTTGCGGTTTTTATATTCCATGAGTGTTGTTGAGCACAGGTGGTTCATTAACCTTACCTCCATGCGGGTGTTGTATTGAATATTTAGCATTAACATGGAATGATACGCAAGACACTCACACAGGATTACATCACCTTCTGTCCCAATGAGTATAAAACATACAGTAGGTGTAATACAATAACTCATAAATATTTGAGTTTCAACTAAATCTACAGTGTGTATGAATAGGACACTGAGTAAAGTTTGAGTTCCCAGATCATCTTTTAGATTATACCTATACTTATATATATATATATATACAAACACGTATAACTGCAGTAATATAAATTATGCTGCTGACATTTCTTATTTCTTAAAAAATTATTACGAGCTGCCATCAATAACTGCAATATGGCATTCGTGTTTTCTCAATTTACTGTAAAATATGTTATATAAACTTTAACAGCTCAGTTTGAAGAGTGTTTCTGCATGTGTCTTTCCTGAAAACTAGCAATTTTTATAACAATTTTACTTTTTATTATTGAAAAATAATGTATTGTGGCCTTAAAAACTGCTTATTATTGGTACCATTAAGACAGCAGTTTAATTCCAACAATGCAATTTAAGTATTTTTTTAAAGCATGAACGTGAAGGAGAATGATATGTTAATTCTGAACCATAGAGGGTTTAAAGACATGAGATCGTGTCACACTGACTCACACATGATGTGGTGGAGGTGGTTCTGGATATATACACATTCACTTCTGTGAGATACAGTGATTTAAAACTGGATGGCTGGGTTTCCATTTTTGAATTCTGCCAATACATCATGCATGAGGCATATACGCCAGCCAAGCAGAAAGCATTTGCACTTTCAGCGCTTCCTTCAGTGCTCATTGTTATCATCCTCAAACATCCGGGAACATTGGTCTCAGCGCCGCCGTTTCTCCTGAACCTCACATTCAATGATTCGGTGAACACGTTTTACCTCAAAGGTAATGACCTTTTAAAATCATTAAAGCAGCATTGC
>CM049830.1:32383906-32481406 GCA_027422435.1 Schizopygopsis pylzovi
TTTAAGCGCAGGAGATCTGGGATTGGGTGCTGTTCCTGGACGAGAGCAGGAGTTCAGACAGGGTTTGGATCTGGCGGTGCGGTACGCTAAAGCACTGGACTGCAGGAGGTACTGCTGTGCGTCTTACACTGTGTTCATGGCTCTTTTTGTCCTTGCTGGGATATATAAATGGCCTAATATGTCGGGGTTGCTGCATTGTTTTCTAGATAGCATGCACGCTTGCATGCCACGATTGGTTGATTATATGCAAGACCTGTAGGCTGTTGGTCAAACTGCTTTTCAGTCATTACTTCAGCAATTATGAAAACAGCTGAGGAAGTTCAGGGTCTCACCAGCAATCCTGCAACGCTTCAGGAGCATGATGGCAAAAACTGAGAGACTGAGGAGGAGCTTCTTTCCTCAGGCCATCAGGCTCCTTAACACAAACTCAGTCTAATAACATTTACAAGTAGGGGTCGACCGATATGTGTTTTTCAGGGCCGATACCGATACCGATTATTACAGATCAAGTAGACCGATAACCGATATTTTGAACCGATATACGTGTCTGGTGTAAAAATGAAAATGAATGCCAAAATTAATAATAACAAGAGCTCTGACAAAAAAACGTTCTTTAAATGCTTTTAAACATGTCTTTAATTCTGAAAACTGTTAATAACAACAACATTAAATAAACAGTAATATTAATAATAATATTAATAATAACATAAGTACAGAGATCACCCAGAAGCATTCTGTAAGCATTTTGTAAAACTTAAAGTAAACGTATTTAGCGTATTGTGTGATTATTCTCAACAAAAGTTGTAATAATTGTTGTAGTTGTATTATGTATACAGTAATATATTCGGCTAAACCGAACTTATATTTTGACAGGTTGCCATGAGGACCTTTTAAGTTTCTGTAGCCTATGTATATATGATATGACGATCGTTTTACTCAAATGAAACGGTCAAATGCTCATGAAGTGACTCTCCGAGCAGTTCTGGGGATGTTGTTCATGTATTTATGTCCTCATTTAGTGAGACGGCAGACGCTGAAGTCACCGCGAGCAGCACGCGCTTCAGTATGTGTGTGTGCAGTAAATGAAACCGCACGTCTGTGTCATTCATTAACAGAGATGCAGAACATGCAGGATTCATATTTAAAGTGTTTTTGCAGCTTAATATTTATAGATACTAGTCCATAGCGCGAGTCGATTTAAGTGTACTGACCTACTTTTGATTAATTCATCCAAACTTCGACACATTCCATGACATTCCGCGTTATACGGTAAATTCCATTATATGACTGCATTCCGCGATTCCGCCCGCATTTTCCGCATCGCGGACATCATAGCTTATATTGAGGTGTTTTGCAACTTCAGCAACGTCTGCTGCTGCTTTACCTTTGAGAGACAACTGATGCGTGATCACTGACGCAGCTCCAGTTAGCATGTGCTCTCGGTGTGAGACTGCCTTCAGTTTTCGTGACTCTCTACATATCAGATGAGCGGTGGGCGGAGATTGCTCTCAGAGATTGAGAGATCGCTTCACTCTCACAGAGTGTTGAGCTCAGACAGGCTGCATCGAGCCAAATAGTGCATTTAAACATTAAATAATTTCACCTGTATTATTTATTCACCAATAAATAATGTCACCTGTAAATAGTATGTTTGTTTGCATAAAAAAAAAAAAAAAAAAAAATTATCGGCAAATCTGTTTTTAAAATGGCCGATATCGATAATCGGTAAAATGCTTAATATCGGCGCCGATAATCGGTCGACCCCTATTTACAAGACCCAATTTAATGTGTATATACCCGGTACAACCATGTTTGCACATTCTTCTTGCTGTTTGCACATTCTTCTTGCACATCTCTGTTTATATTATTATTTATTAAGTCCACAGTATACTCTATTGCACATTTTACCCCTTATTTTTATTTTATTTTTTACCTATATTTATATATATTCTCTTGTGTTATGTTTCTTTTTTTTTTTTTTGCATTGTCCACTGAGCGGACCTGTCCTGATTTACATTTCACTACTGATTATATCCTGTATAATTGAGTATGTGACGAATAAAAGAACCTTGAACCTTGAACAATAGAAGAACAACACTAAAACCGGGACATTTTAGGCAGTTCAGAAATCCCGGGCCGGGACAGACATGTCCAGGGAAAGAGGATGTACTGAACGGTCATCCTAACTGTGTTAATGTTTACTAAGCACGAGGACAAGGATTTTAGTCCAGTAAATAGAGAGGACATATTTCTGTAGACCAAATCTGTGCCTGAGTCATACGTTTCCAGAAAAAATAATACTCAAGTAAAGTATAGATACTCAAAATGTTTACTTAGTTACTGTCCGCCTCTGCTCCTAATTAATGTCATTAACATGTAAAAGATCAGCAGTCATCATCCAAATTCTTTCATTTAAAACCTGCAGCACTCGGGCAAACACAAGTCTGCTCGGACCCTGACGTGACTCACGCCAAGCACTTTCCACGTCAAAGACCGTTTTTACAAATATGAGCGTTGACATGGACTTAAGAGCACACACACTCTAAGATCAAATCTGACGCTTCATAAATGAGCTCCATAAACAAAAAAAAATAAAATAATGTCAGAATTATGTCACAATTAACTGTGAGTTGTAAATCTCAAAGAATTGTGAGATGTAAATGCACAGTTCAGAGAAAAAAGTCCTTATTGTAAGATGTAAACTTGTCAAAAAAAAAAAAGTTTTATGAATTATTTTAGTTTATGTTGAGTTTTTTCTGTGGTGGAAATGTGCAAGATCACTTGTATTGCTTGTTGCTTTGTTTTTTGGCGCCTGGTTAGGACACAAATGCATAACGCAAGTATAACAGGGATGCAGTGTTTGATGAACCTGATTCATATTCACAGTTCTACGCTTTATTCTTCTTATGGAAAGAATAAAACCGGCCTCCCGCTCAGACAAACTTAAGCGTCTAGACCTGATCGTTCTCTCTAAACCAGGCTGAAATGGCTCCCTGGGGACCAGGTCTGATCTAACGCTCACGTCCTCCACAGGAAGCTCGTTTTCTTCGAGATGTTTTACCTCTGCCGAGAGTAACTCATGCTAATGTCTCTCTCCAGGATCCACTTGATGGCGGGGAGGGTGCCGGCGGGGGTGGACCGCTGCGCTGTTGCCATGGAGATGGAGGACACTTTTGTGCTGAACCTGAAACATGCTGCAGGTGTCCTCTCAAAGGTGACCAAAAGATTCTCATACAACACATAATTCATTGTGAAGATTTCAATGTTCTTGGCAGTCACAGAATCTTGTAATAGTAAGAAACAGTGATAATGATAAACAGTCTCTCAATCGATTCAGATATCACTGAATTCATGTGCATTCATGCAACATTCTTCTCATTTGTATTTATTTTTGTTTATATTCCATTCCTTTCTATAGACTCAGTATTTGACTTAAATATTCTTATTTAAAAACATAGTAAACAAAACATGTATTTATAAAAGTGACAGTAATAAAGACAATGGCACAAAAGATTTCTTGTTCTGTTTAAACTTTCTATTCATCTGTGAATCTTGAAAAATAAAACGGATCACAGTTATCATATATTCGGTTATCATATAATAACTGTTATCATACACACAGTGTTCATATATTCGGCAGCGCAGCGGTTTTCAACTTTGAGAATAATCAGACATTTTTCCTGAGCAGCAAATCAGCATATTAGAATAAACTAGAATATACATTTCCTGAAGAAAATGTGAGTGGTGCTTGCAGTGACATTTGACTAGCATGTTGCTTGCATGATTAGCATGTTGACTAGCAAGTTGATAGCATGATTAGCATGTTGACTAGCATGTTGTTAGCATTATTACCATGTTGCTAGCATTATTAGCATGTGACTAGCATGTTGCTAACATGTTTTTAGCATGATTAGCAAGTGACTAGCATGTTTTTAACACGATTAGCAAGTGACTAGCATGTTGCTAGCATGTATCTAGCATGATTAGCATGTTGACTAGCATGTTGCTAACATGATTAACATTTTGCTAACATGTTTTTAGCATGATTAGCAAGTGACTAGCATGTTGCTAGCATGTTTCTAGCATGATTAGCATGTTGCTAACATGTTTTTAGCATTATTAGCAATTGACTAGCATGTTGCTAGCATGATCAGCAAGTGACTAGCATGTTGCTAGCATGTTTCTAGCACGATTAGCATGTTACTAGCATGTTGCTAACATGATTAGCATTGTGTTAGCATGCTGTTAGCATGATTAGCATGTGACTAGCATGTTTCTAACATGATTGGCATGTGACTAGCATGTTGCTAGCATGTTTCTAGCATGATTAGCATGTGACTAGCATGATGCTAGCATGATTAGCATGTTGTTAGCATGATTAGAATGTAACTAGCATGTTGCTAACATGATTAGCATTGTGTTAGCATGCTGTTAGCATGATTAGCATGTGACTAGCATGTTTCTAACATGATTGGCATGTGACTAGCATGTTGCTAGCATGTTTCTAGCATGATTAGCATGTTGTTAGCATGATTAGAATGTAACTAGCATGTTGCTAACATGTTTTTAGCATGATTAGCAAGTGACTAGCATGTTTGCTAGCATGTTTGCTAGCATGATTAGCAAAGTGACTAGCATGTTACTAGCATGATTAGCAAGTGACTAGCATGTTGTTAGCATTTTGCTAGCATGATTAGCAAGTGACTAGCATGTTGCTAGCATGTTTCTAGCATGATTAGCATGTGACTAGCATGATTAGCATGGGACTAGCAAGAAGAAGAATAAGTATGTAAGAGAACAATAGTGATGCCTTGCCTTTGGCAAGCACCACTAATGACATTTTAAAATGTAAAATATATTAGAATATATTTATATTGAAATATAATAGCAAAGTTTTTTTAATCAGAATATTAGTGTATTTGTGATCAAATAAATGCATCCTGGGTGAGCAGAAGAGACTTTAGTCTATGTTTGTCATCAGCTGTGACTCTTTCCTGTACAGGAAGGCATTCTGGGATTGATTGAGCCAATCAACAGCCGGATCACAGATGCACGATATTTCCTCGACTCTCCACACCGAGGTAAGAAGGTTTTTCTGAAGCATGGTTGTGTGTATTCTGAGATTGTGCATCTCTTTCTCATGACTCTGTGCAGCTGCAGTGATTCTACAGAGAGTCGCTCATCCCAGCATCAGGATGCAGATGGTGAGTGTATGAAGCTTTTACCTTAAACTAACTGAGAGACATCTAGATCAGTGGTTCTCAAACTTTTTACACCAAGTACCACCTCAGAAAATATTTGGCTTTCCAAGTACCACCATTATGACCAACATTAAAATGCAGTATAAATGGCTGCCCACTGCTCCGGGTGTGTGTTCACGGTGTGTGTGTGTGTGTTCACTGCTGTGTGTGTGTGTTCATGGTGTGTGTGTGTGTGTGTGTGTGTGTTGTGTGTGTGTGTGTTGTGTGTTCACTGCTGTGTGTGTGCTCACGGTGTGTGTGTGTGTGTGTGTGTGTGTGTGTGTTCACGGTGTGTGTGTGTGTGTGTGTGTGTGTGTGTGTGTTCACTGCTGTGTGTGTGTGCACTTTGGATGGGTTAAATGCAAAGCACAAATTCCGAGTATGTCACGTCACTTTCACTTTCAGTAGCACTATACACAGTAAAAAAAAAAAAAAATGCGTCAGTTTTAATCCTTATAAGGATATTTATTATTGTCAGCCTCTTAAAATATAGTAAATACACAGTTTGAACATGAACACTGCACCGTGCTTACTTCCACGTAAATAAAAAATGTAATTATTAAATTAAAATATATTGTACCTAAAAGTGAAATAAAAACTGTACTGTACTTAAATGTTAAAAAACTGTACTTAAATAAAGATTAAATGAAAATGCATCATACTTACTTAACATTTAAGTACAGTAACTTAGTTTTTATTTAACTTTAAGTAGCTACAATACATTTTCATTTACTCTTTAAGCACAGTACAGTTTTTATTTCACTTTTAAATGATTAAAACTTGATAAAAAAAAACACAGGCTGTATATGTAGCTGCAAGTAACAACAATCAGGCCACGTGTCCACCAAAGCCAGCTGAAAACACCCAGGTGTGAGCGCTTGAGAGGGCAGCGTATTTTCGGTTGCTATGATATGGAATATACGCATCGCGAATGAAATGTTTCTCCAAGCATTATTTTTCATAACAATATTATTGTACTGCGGCAATTCCATCTGGTAAAGACATAAATACTCAGAGACAAGCAATATTAACTTCTCCATTGCTGTTAAGTCGTAGTACAAGCAGGGTGTGACGGTATTAGTCCCGCCCCTCCTCCACTGTGATTGGTTAGCTGACTAAAGAGTGACAGTGATGAGTGCTAACATTCTTAAATTCTCGGTGCCAAGAAAAAAACGCCCGAGTGCTCAGCATGAAAAAGACGCTCCCATTTAAAACAATAAAAAAAAAACGCTTTGGTGGACACGCGTCCTGATTTATATTTAATTCTGAGATTCCTCTGCGTACCACACTTTGAGAACCACTGATCTAGATCATCACTGAACGTGAACTAATGAAGGAGATTCTAAATAAACCAAACCCAACCACGACCCATGATCTTCGATTCGCCCTGCCATCCCATATAAATACAAATATACTAAACAAGGGGAAAAAGACATTGAACCACGAACCATTCTTCGTTATTATATTATTATTGATTTGAATTTGGTTTTATTTCTGACTGAAATGTGAGAAACAATAAAAGTTAATTAGGAAAACATTTTCTAATATTTAAAAATGTTGAAAATGTAATTGTAAATAGTGCAACATTTACTTTTGGCCCATGGCCATCGATCAAGTTCAATTTCTGGCCCTTCATGTTCAAAAGTTTGGGCACCTCTGTTCTGAACGGTAAAGAGACTTGAGGACAAACACCTTGTCTTACATATACACACGCATTTGAACGTGAAAGTATTTGCCATTTCTTAATTAAAACATGTTTTAGGTTAAAAAAATTTTCGAGTCAATTTTTACAATATTTGGCAACTATCGTTTCAAAAGGCTTAATTTCATCTAGTGGTCCTGCGCCCAAACAAAGTCTTACTGAAAGATCATTATTTGTGAGATATCTTCTTCAAATTTGGAAAATATAGATTTCATGTCAAATTTAAATGTTATAGTAATAGTGCATTTTTCCTAACAATAGAGTTAAATGTCTATAGCTGTTTTTAGTTCCACTTCTTTAACATCAATTTAAGTGTCTTCTTCAAAAAGAGACCAAACTTAAGTCTGTGCTCAAACGCATTCAAGATTTACGTCCGTTTTATTTGGACATCTCATTTTCTGAGCCATGCAAGAAGTGCATAGCAGGTAATACATGAATCATAACTATTCCATAAATATAATTTAGCACAATGAAATCCGCTGAAAACATAAAATATTAACTGAAACATAACTAAAAACAGCTCCGCAAGCACACATAGAACTCCAGCTTTCTGTGAGAATCTAGTTATCTGCTCTTTCAACCGGTTGTGTTTGCATCCGCGTGAGAAATGAGCATCACGTGAAGTCATTTTCATGTCTCTCATTACTGCGCGTGCACATCTGTTCCAGGATAACACCATCACTCTCAGCACTCTTGATTCCTGCGCTGAATAAATGATACGAGGGAGCTTGTGCATCAGACAGCTGCTGTGTTTCAGTGTTTGTGAACGGCTCAGCGCCGTCTGAAGAACAGAGACAGCAGAGAGTCTTTAACATCATCATCACCGCTCTGTCTCTGCTTTTATAGGACCTCTTCCACTGGCAGATCATGGATGGCAACCTGACGCAGAACATACGCAAGTACTTACCAATGACAGGTAAATGTGGAACTCTTATGTATGCATCACGTCACCCTGTATGATTAGAGTTGATCTACTTTTTTAATCGAGAATGATTGATTCCTCAGTGCATTTGGTCACTTTAATTTAAGGTCAAATTCTCACCGATAACATTAACCCTTTAAGAATCCAGCGTACCACCACCCTAGTGGTGACGGGGTAAAGTCGTCAGACACAAAAACTAAAAAAAATAAAAAGTTGAACATGTCATATATCCACGGAAAGCTGGGATTCTTGTGATTTAAACTCATTTTAAGATACAATAAACACAGCATGTACAATCTGTGTCTTTATCAGACCACTTTTTGTTGAGATAATGTAGACATGCATGATAGTACACACATACATAGGAATAACACAGTAGGGATGCAATATAACACCAATATAAGAAAAAAAAACACAAATTAAATAATGTACTGTGTACAGAAATATAGGAAAAAAATGTATTTAGATTATAAATTATAAATATATATGTAATTTTAAAACACATATTTTTGGATTCTATGTATAAATGTCACTATAATGTGTTTATGCTTCAGTTACTATGTGTCAGCAATTATTGACAGTGAATCTGGATGAGAAACTGAATAGCTCTAAGTGTAACCTTTCATTAGAGCCCAAAATGATGACTGTACATTAAAGCATTCAAGAATTACAGCATTGTGTGTGTCGTTGTTACAAAGCGTCGTTTGGAGTCTCCCAAGTGTACTTTTCTTGGAAGCGTCTAGACATAAAATTAGATAAACATGTGTAAAACACTAATTTTCTAATATGTTGTTTATCAAATGGTAGATTTGGCTTGGTAAGGCTTCATTCTGTGATCACAATGTATTTTCCAGTTCATACCTCCCAGCTATAGTCATCTGCAGGCGTCTATTTACACAAACAATGCAGGCGGAATTTTTTCTTTCTTTTTTTAGTGTATTCAAAGTGCTATTACTCAATATCAGTAAGACTTACAGTGATTCTGACTGTTGAGAAACAAACCTCAGAGTGTCACCTTTCAAAGGAGACCAACACCAAGCATATCATCCAAATGGCCCAAGAACAGCATGCACTTTACTTTGGGTGTGCCTTTTTTAGGCGTTTTAGGCACATTTTACAGGAATCGTAAAGGGTTAACTACGACTTCAATAAACTCCTAATTTGCTGCTCAATTAATAGTTAGTAAGGTAGTTATTAAGTTGAGGTATCGGGTGGGTTTAGGGATGTAGAATATGTGCTTTATAAATGCTAATAAACAGCCAGTATGTTAATATAACATTGCATGCTAATACGCAACTAATATTTTTTTACTTGCTATTAGTTTTCGTTAATATTTTGAATTACATTTTAGATTTTGTTTTCATTTTCGTTTTAATTTTTGTTATAGTAATTTTGTGTTTGTCATTTGTATAATTTTTTTGTTTTTATATTTATTTAGTCTATTTTAGTACTTCTATTCAGGTAATGTTGGTTTGATCAAGTTCTATATATTTGAATGTTTTAGTTGATAATAACAGCCCTGCTCTGGGCCAGAAACATCCACGCATTGCAGATGAAAATCTGTCCATTGACTCTCGGCTTTACCGCGGTCACAGGTCACATCCAGATCGCTCAAGTTCCTGACCGCCACGAGCCGGACAGCGACGGAGAGCTCAGTTACACGTATCTCTTCAAGCTGCTGGAGGAGCTGGACTATCAGGACTACATCGGCTGTGAATACAAGCCTCAGCGTGAGTCGGGTCACTGGACACCTGGTTTTTAACATTGAATATTCCCCATCGCTTTGAAACGCATCCATCAGGATATACTGTGTTTACAAGTCCATGGATGAAAATAGAAATAATGTTGCACAAAAACATCTTAAAGATATTTTGAGAGTCTAAATCTCATTTACTTATTTCCAGACTGTAGCCACTCTACACACAACTCTTAGATTACAGCAGCGGTTCTCAATTCCAGTCCTCGCGCCCCCCCGCTCTGCATATGTCGTGTGTTACTCTTATCGCTTCAGATGTTTGTTCTATTCGAACGTAAGTGCCCTGCGAAGTGGACATCACAGGATATTCTGCCTTGATTCCGGTTCGAAGCGAACGTATATATTCCATTCAAAGTGCATTGAAGTGTGCAAGACGTGAATTAAAATTGTATATATTTACAGAGGTATATGATGTCACACTCGTCCGTGCGTGAAGACGTTGCGCAGCGCAAATCCATGAATGAATGTTTCCGAAATAAAGTAAACTTCAGCGGATTTCCCTGCTCAGGGAGTAGGGAGCAATGGACCCTGTGTAGGGAGCAATGGACCCTGTGTGGGGAGCAATGGACCCTGTGTGGGGAGCAATGGACCCTGTGTGGGGAGCAATGGACCCTGTGTAGGGAGCAATGGACCCTGTGTGGGGAGCAATGGACCCTGTGTGGGGAGCAATGGACCCTGTGTGGGGAGCAATGGACACTGTGTAGGGAGCAATGGGCCCTGTGTAGGGAGCAATGGACCCTGTGTGGGGAGCAATGGACCCTGTGTGGGGAGCAATGGACCCTGTGTGGGGAGCAATGGACCCTGTGTGGGGAGCAATGGACACTGTGTAGGGAGCAATGGGCCCTGTGTAGGGAGCAATGGACCCTGTGTGGGGAGCAATGGACCCTGTGTGGGGAGCAATGGGCCCTGTGTAGGGAGCAATGGACCCTGTGTGGGGAGCAATGGACCCTGTGTGGGGAGCAATGGACCCTGTGTGGGGAGCAATGGGCCCTGTGTAGGGAGCAATGGACCCTGTGTGGGGAGCAATGGACCCTGTGTGGGGAGCAATGGACACTGTGTAGGGAGCAATGGACCCTGTGTAGGGAGCAATGGGCCCTGTGTAGGGAGCAATGGACACTGTGTGGGGAGCAATGGACCCTGCGTGGGGAGCAATGGACACTGTGTGGGGAGCAATGGACCCTGTGTGGGGAGCAATGGACACTGTGTGGGGAGCAATGGACACTGTGTGGGGAGCAATGGACCCTGTGTGGGGAGCAATGGACCCTGTGTGGGGAGCAATGGACCCTGTGTGGGGAGCAATGGACCCTGTGTGGGGAGCAATGGACCCTGTGTGGGGAGCAATGGACCCTGTGTGGGGAGCAATGGACACTGTGTAGGGAGCAATGGACACTGTGTAGGGAGCAATGGACACTGTGTAGGGAGCAATGGACACTGTGTAGGGAGCAACGTGTAGGGAGCAATGGACCCTGTGTGGGGAGCAATGGACCCTGTGTGGGGAGCAATGGACCCTGTGTGGGGAGCAATGGACCCTGTGTGGGGAGCAATGGACACTGTGTAGGGAGCAATGGACACTGTGTGGGGAGCAATGGACCCTGTGTGGGGAGCAATGGACACTGTGTGGGGAGCAATGGACACAGTGTGGGGAGCAATGGACACTGTGTGGGGAGCAATGGACACTGTGTGGGGAGCAATGGACCCTGTGTAGGGAGCATGTCAATCAGAACACAGTTCATGCATGGAGCGCACTTCTAACAAGCTGATTATCTGAATCAGGTGTGTTAACAAAGAGAGACATGCAAAATATGTCGAGGACTGGAATTGAGAACCACTGGATTACAGTGAGTAGAGTGAAATGTCATTCTTGATAGTTATATTTGTAGATGTGATTGTCCAGGTTCCACAGAAGCGGGTCTGGACTGGCTCAGGAGATACTGGAGCAGCCACAACTGACGAGCAGCTTCACTTCTTCAGTTCCTGTTCTTCACTTCTTCGGTTCCTGTTCTTCACTTCTTCGGTTCCTGTTCTTCTAAAAAGGCAATCAAGTATTTCAATGACAAGACTGTAATTTTCTAAAGCATCAAATTGACCTATAGACTCCCATTTTTTGGTTGTTTTATTAATATTTCACTTGCCAGTAGCTATGACATATTTTTTTTTTTGTCTCAAGGCATTGCACATGAAGCACACTTCAGATGGTTTAATTTAAGATTTATTGTTATGCGTTTTTCTTACAAATGCGCCTCTATATACATCATGTACAAATGACTTTTTCACACATTTGAATTGCTAATTCACCTTCTAACATTTGAATAAATCTTTCTTTCAAAAATGTCCAGTGTGCTTCAAGAAAACCAAACCGTAAAACACATTTTCATTCTTCAGTTTCTGTCACCGCAGGAGGTAAATCGTCCTCAGACATTAGCTTTCCTTCATGTGAACGAGTGTCCGGTCCAGTGTCGTCTCAGCGCTGTGCTAGTTAGTAAGACTAATCGTTATCCGCTCTTTATGTTGAAGGTACGTGAAGACCATGTGACTTATTTAAAGGGACAGTTCACCCAAACATGAAATCCTGTCATCATTTACTCATCATCATGCTGCTTCAAACCCATATGTATTTCTTTTAGCTGCTGAACATAAAAGAAGATGATTTAAAGAATGTTGGTAACCAAACAGCTGACGGTAGCCATTGACTTCTATAGTATTTTTTTCCCAAACTATGGAAGTCAGTGGCTACCGTCAACTGTTTGGTTACCAACATTCTTTAAATCATCTTCTTTTGTGTACAGCAGAATAAAAACTCATACAGGTTTGTAATGACATGAAGGTGAGTAAATGACGACAGAATTTCATTTTTGGGTGAACTGTCCCTTTAAGAGACTCATCCTGAAAGGCTAATACACTAGCTCCCATCAAGTTCATATGAAAATCAAATAAAGGCACTTTTGGGATGAAAAAACGTCAGTAAAGACAGTCATGTTGCACAAAGTGATGCATTATGGGGCAAAAAAATAAAAAACCTAATGCACATGCTACAGAAACAACATCTGCAACAGACAATAAGGAGAAAAAAAACAGCACAAACGAACACTAGACTAAAGAAGGACAGTACGGCTTTGGCAAACCAGCGAAGTCTCACACGCAATAAATACACCCTCCCGGATAATCGCCCTCCAATCAAAAGAGCGGCACATTTAGTCTTTTTCCTGTGCAATATATTGGCCATTCAGTTGCATAAATGGATGTAACCTGGCTGACGCAGCGAGACATGTTCAGTCTGTCTCAAACTGACTTCAGACACACAGGAGCGCACGGTTCACAGCAGACCCGTCCAGAGGTTGTAGCAGGCGGTGTTGATGACCGACTCCAGATGGTGGTACATGGAGACCAGCTGCGGTGGAGGACTGCTGCTCGACTGCGTCTGCGCAGGTAACGGCTCTCTGAAAACAACCTTCAGACTCTGAAAGCCAAACAGAGATTTACTCTGATGTGCAAGAAATGAATCAATCAAGAACAGATCCAGGTCGCATTTCACCTCACAATCAGAAGTGTATTTCATAATAATAAAACAAAAGCATATTCACATCCCAGTTCCCATGGTCATGCAAACAAAAACATAATTAACTGTAACAAGACAAATGTAAATAATAATAATAACAATAAAAGCAATGTTATTGAGCATAATTTATGCATCATGATAATATTTTCTATACCGCTTTTAAATCATTTAGAACAATTTTATATTTAAATAATTGGGCTGTAATATAGTTAGAATTTAGAGTCAATAATGAGAATAATTATTATTAATAATAATGACCAAAAAAGTTACATTATGGCAAATGAGAACTGTAGGAGAAAAAAAGTAAAACAAATATAATATAATAATAGATTTTCATTTGAGATTTATATTTTATTTAGTAGATATATAATAAATATATACATACACACACACACACACACACACACTCACACATACACACACATATTATTGTTACTAGTAAGTCATAAATGAACTGATGTGAAATTAAAATAGAAGTTTTCTCACAGTTTTTCCTGCCTGTGCGTCCAGGAAAACCAGCACAAAACAGTCTGTGAACTTCTGGTTCAGGACGGCCTGGAAAAGAGAGTTCATGCCTAAACAACACGATATTTAAAGATTTAACATCATGACTCCAGATGTTTCTTTTGATTATTTAACCCTGATCTTCACGATCCATTTAACATGAATGTGTGCTCCGCGTTAGGAAACAAAGGCAGGTGTTGTTTCAGTGTATATGGATGGAGGGTGATTCAACATCAGCCCACAACATCTCCAATTACAGAATGAAGCATTCTGAGGATCTGATGACAATCATCACATGAACTAGTACACAGGTATGCTTCCCTGACCTCAAGGAACCGAGTTCAAGCTCTTTCCGGGAGAATAATGATTCAAGAGCGCTTTGCCATCAGCACTTCCCGTCTCGTAATGGACTATTGACACGGCCAGCGACCCACAACACGCCTGTACGGCCGAGCATCTGCTTCATGTGCAAACTGAACACGAACACTATAGATCTGGACTCTGAATGTCAGCTTACAAAAGGCATTCGAATATCTTTTTATCCAAGAAACCTTAAAAAATCTATCACAATTTCCATAAGAATATGAAGCAGCACAACTGTTTTCAACACTGATAATAATCAGAAATGTTTATTGAGCAGTAAATCAGCATATTATAATGATTTCTGAAGATCATGTGACACTGAAGAGTAATGATGCACATCACAGGAATAAATACTATTTCAACATATGTTCATATAGAAAACAGGTATTTTCTATTGTAATGTATCAGTGTTTTTGGTGTCTTGGTGAGCAGTAGAGATCTCTTACCAGGTACTGTATGCCGCCGCCGTCATCTTTAAAGTGTCTGCAGTTCTGCGGGAAGCGGGACAGCAGAACTTTAATGAGACTCTGGTACCAGGTGGGACTCATGTTCAGGAAACAGTCCTAAAAACACCATCACAAAAACAACAAATCATGACCGAATCTGGATTTTGCACTTTTCAAGGTTCAAGGTTCTTTATTATTCGTCACATACACAATCATACAGGGTATAATCAGTAGTGAAATGTAAGTCAGGACAGGTCCGCTCAATGGACAGTGCAAAAAAAACAAAAAAAAAAACAATGAAACATAATATATATAAATATAGGTGAGAATAAAAATGAAAATAGGAACAAATAATAAAATAAAATAAGGAGTAAAATGTGCAATACAGTATACTGTAGATTAATACATATTAATATAAACACGGATGTGGAAGAGGAATGTGCAAATAGGTTGTACCGGGTATATACACATAGCAGCAATACTGATGACGGAGAATAATGGATGTGTTTACAGTTTATTAAATTGAGTCCTGTGGATGTTATGATGTTATGAGACAGAGTTCGAGTTTAGGAGCCTGATAGCCTGGGGGAAGAAGCTCCTCCTCAGTCTCTCAGTTTTTGCCATCATGCTCCTGAAGCGCTTGCCAGATAGCAGTAAACGGAAAAGACGATTACAAGGCTGATTTGAGTCTTTGATGATTTTAGCAGCTCTGCTTTTGCAGCGTTTGAGGTAGATGTGCTGCAGAGAGGGGAGTGTAGATCCTGTGATGCGCTCAGCTAAGCGCACGACTCTCTGTAGGGCTTTGCAGTCCTGGTTTGTGACGTTGCTATACCACACTGAGATGCACTGAGTCAGTACACTTTCTATGGCCCCTGAATAGAAAGTTTTCAGGATAGCTGGTGAGACCCTGAATTTCCTCAGCTGTCGCAGATGGTACAGTCTTTGCCTGGCTTTCTTGACCTGTGTTTGAATGTGTGCAGTCCATGTCAGGTCCTCGGAGATTTTTACACCGAGGTACTTGAAGCTACTCACCCTCTCCACAGGGGTGCCACTGATCATAAGAGGAGTGTATGGCCGCTGCTGTCTCTTCCTGAAGTCCACGATCAGCTCTTTAGTTTTGCTCACATTCAGAGAGAGACAGTTATCCTGGCACCATGATGTAAGTCTCTCCACCTCATCCAAGTATGCGGCCTCATAATTGTTGTTAATGAGGCCCAGAACCACAGTATCATCAGCAAATTTAACAATAGAAGTGGAGCTGTGAGTTTAACAGCTAGCTTGGTGTGGACTTTAGTATTGAAAGCTGAGCTATAGTCAATGAATAGCAGCCTGACATAGTTGCCATTGTTGCTGCCAATGACTTTTATTAAGATTATTCAGATTTTCTTCTTAAAATAGAAACAGTTCTCTTAAATTGTAATAATGTCAATATGACTGTTTTTGCTATATTTTTTATCAAATAAATGCAGCCTTGGTGAGCAAAAGATACTTTTTTTCCAAAACGAAAAAATCAGGGACATAATTTTTATTTTGCTCTACATGAGATTATTCAGATTTTTTTTCTTTAAATGTATTTATCATTTGACACCGTTTCTGCATCACAGGCTACATTCATGGCAAACTCGAGAATAATACGATTTACTCTTCTTATACGTCAATGAATTGAATACAGTAATTTAATAATACTATTTTACAAACAGATAAAATAACAAATATGAATCAAGAAATCAAATATAACTATCTACAATCTTTCAGATTGATATTTGATTAAACAAGTTTCCTAGTATCATTTAAAGCAGGACAAACCTGAATGTTGTCAAAAGTACAAAATAAAGTTACACATATTTTACAAGCATAAATATGCATGTCACTATAACATGCATAAGAAAGCTTCGGTGTACATCTTAAACTTGAGTTAAAGCTGAAAAAGATGATTGTGTGTTTAAAAAGCGTTTGAGGTGCTGAAAGACCGGAGCAGAATATTTCTCTAAATTAGCCGGCCTGTGCACAAAGCATTGTGTTTCAGATTTCATACAGGACCGAGAGCTGCGGACGCTTCGTCAGAAACCACAGGAAGGCAGTTTCACAGTCTGGCCGCGGCACTACGTTTATAAAAAGATGTCATGTGCTGTAAGTTTCTCCAGGTCTCCAGTACATCTCCACGTGTGCGGCTCTGACAGCGCTATACATCATCATCCCAGCCGGCGCTCAGACTAGCCGTTCTGCTCGCGTGAAGGGAATAAAGAGGACTCAAACGCCATTAACATGCGGGTTTGGAGAGACGGGCGTCCGCGGGGGAATCTGAGGCTACGGCGTCACATCGCATCTCATTCTCCCAGAGTTCAGCTGGATGTCAGGAGGTCAATGAAAGCACACTCAGGATCAGGAGGAGGGGAAGACTTCAGGTGGAAGCAGAAGATGGTCAATATAAGCGCTTTCACTCACAGCACACACAAATAAAAAGCTTTCAGCTTTGCAAAACCGTAATAGAATCATTTACGATGGATCAGCCAATAGGGGCAACCGACCACCACCTCATTATCATATTGGAAATATGAGTAGGATATACAGCAGGGGTCCTCAAATCTTTCCCTGGAGGGCCAATCCGCTGCAGAGTTTAGCTCCAACCCTGATCAAACTCACATACCTGTGATTCTCTAATTCATTAGCATGCGCAGGTGTGTTTGATTAGGGTTAGACCTAAACTCACATACCTGTGATTGTCTAATGATCTTGAAGACTCTGATTAGCATGCGCAGGTGTGTTTGATTAGGGTTAGACCTAAACTCACATACCTGTGATTCTCTAATGATCTTGAAGACTCTGATTAGCATGCTCAGGTGTGTTTGATTAGGGTTAGACCTAAACTCACATACCTGTGATTCTCTAATGATCTTGAAGACTCTGATTAGCATGCTCAGGTGTGTTTGATTAGGGTTAGACCTAAACTCACATACCTGTGATTCTCTAATGATCTTGAAGACTCTGATTAGCATGCTCAGGTGTGTTTGATTAGGGTTAGACCTAAACTCACATACCTGTGATTCTCTAATGATCTTGAAGACTCTGATTAGCATGCGCAGGTGTGTTTGATTAGGGTTAGACCTAAACTAACATACCTGTGATTCTCTAATGATCTTGAAGACGCTGATTAGCATGCGCAGGTGTGTTTGATTAGGGTTAGACCTAAACTCACATACCTGTGATTCTCTAATGATCTTGAAGACTCTGATTAGCATGCTCAGGTGTGTTTGATTAGGGTTAGACCTAAACTAACATACCTGTGATTCTCTAATGATCTTGAAGACGCTGATTAGCATGCGCAGGTGTGTTTGATTAGGGTTAGACCTAAACTCACATACCTGTGATTCTCTAATGATCTTGAAGACTCTGATTAGCATGCGCAGGTGTGTTTGATTAGGGTTAGACCTAAACTCACATACCTGTGATTCTCTAATGATCTTGCAGACTCTGATTAGCATGCGTAGGTGTGTTTGATTAGGGTTAGACCTAAACTAACATACCTGTGATTCTCTAATGATCTTGCAGACTCTGATTAGCATGCTCAGGTGTGTTTGATTAGGGTTAGACCTAAACTCACATACCTGTGATTCTCTAATGATCTTGCAGACTCTGATTAGCATGCTCAGGTGTGTTTGATTAGGGTTAGACCTAAACTCACATACCTGTGATTCTCTAATGATCTTGAAGACTCTGATTAGCATGCTCAGGTGTTTGATTAGGGTTAGAGCTAAACTCACATACCTGTGATTCTCTAATGATCTTGAAGACTCTGATTAGCATGCTCAGGTGTGTTTGATTAGGGTTAGACCTAAACTAACATACCTGTGATTCTCTAATGATCTTGAAGACGCTGATTAGCATGCGCAGGTGTGTTTGATTAGGGTTAGACCTAAACTCACATACCTGTGATTCTCTAATGATCTTGAAGACTCTGATTAGCATGCGCAGGTGTGTTTGATTAGGGTTAGACCTAAACTCACATACCTGTGATTCTCTAATGATCTTGAAGACTCTGATTAGCATGCGCAGGTGTGTTTGATTAGGGTTAGACCTAAACTAACATACCTGTGATTCTCTAATGATCTTGAAGACGCTGATTAGCATGCGCAGGTGTGTTTGATTAGGGTTAGACCTAAACTCACATACCTGTGATTCTCTAATGATCTTGAAGACGCTGATTAGCATGCGCAGGTGTGTTTGATTAGGGTTAGACCTAAACTCACATACCTGTGATTC
Organism: Schizopygopsis pylzovi; assembly: GCA_027422435.1. Taxonomy (NCBI): domain Eukaryota; kingdom Metazoa; phylum Chordata; class Actinopteri; order Cypriniformes; family Cyprinidae; genus Schizopygopsis; species Schizopygopsis pylzovi. The sequence continues at coordinate 32,402,656 of CM049830.1, forward strand.
TCTAATGATCTTGCAGACTCTGATTAGCATGCTCAGGTGTGTTTGATTAGGGTTAGAGCTAAACTCACATACCTGTGATTCTCTAATGATCTTGCAGACTCTGATTATCATGCTCAGGTGTGTTTGATTAGGGTTAGACCTAAACTCACATACCTGTGATTCTCTAATGATCTTGCAGACTCTGATTAGCATGCTCAGGTGTGTTTGATTAGGGTTAGACCTAAACTCACATACCTGTGATTCTCTAATGATCTTGAAGACTCTGATTAGCATGCTCAGGTGTGTTTGATTAGGGTTAGACCTAAACTCACATACCTGTGATTCTCTAATGATCTTGCAGACTCTGATTAGCATGCTCAGGTGTGTTTGATTAGGGTTAGACCTAAACTCACATACCTGTGATTTTCTAATGATCTGGACGACGCTGATTAGCATGCGCAGGTGTGTTTGATTAGGGCTAGACCTAAACTCACATACCTGTGATTGTCTAATGATCTTGCAGACTCTGATTAGCATGCTCAGGTGTGTTTGATTAGGGTTAGACCTAAACTCACATACCTGTGATTCTCTAATGATCTTGCAGACTCTGATTAGCATGCTCAGGTGTGTTTGATTAGGGTTAGACCTAAACTCACATACCTGTGATTCTCTAATGATCTTGCAGACTCTGATTAGCATGCTCAGGTGTGTTTGATTAGGGCTAGAGCTAAACTCTGCAGGAATGGGCCAGATTTGAGGATACCTGATATACAGAAATACTGTAAACAAAAGCCATAAATACAGATATAAACGATAAATACATTTAATAACTTACTATTAATTTAATGAATACATTAGTAAACAAAATAAATATACGACTAATAAACTGAATATAACATTTAAATACAAGTTCTCCACTCATTTATTAATTAATTAAATAAATAAAAGTCCTCTATTTCTGAAGCTCCATGCATCTGTGCTGTAACCGAATCACTGTGGCGAAGGACGCGGCGTGTGGAGTGTAATATTAAAGGGCTGATTTCCTGAGTTAATTAGCTGATGTTTATTGCGGTGTGCTGATGAGTAGCCGCGTGTTTTCCCCGCGGAGCGCTGCATCAGCATGTTTGTTGTCAGCCACCCATCAAACAATCTGCACCGAGCCAGCCGCTGATCAAACGTCCCGAATAAACCGCAGAGCGAAGGAAAAAACATGCACTTTTCCCACGGTTTCTTTACCGTTTCACACACAAATCACACGTTGTGTTTGAGTTGATGTATTTACAGAACTATCTTGTTAGGATTGAGCATGAAATTAACATGCAAAGTACTTTTAAATTATATTCTACAATAGTAGGAAACTATTATTATAGTGTTTACTGCATTTGTCAACAACTCAAACGTGTTACCAAAGTTATTTTAAGAACCAAATCAAACAAATAAATACAAATAAATAAAATTGAACTTGAACAAATACTTAAATTCATGCAAAATGATAAATCAGATCTGGGCCAGAACTAACTACCTAATTTAGGATAAATCTGCAACCTAAAGTGTATTCAATATTTATTACTAGATTCAGATAAAAAAAAAAAAAAAAAAATATATATATATATATATATATATATATATATATTTTTTATTTTTATTTTATTAATTTAATGAAATGTAAAATCAGGGTTTAATTGAACAGAATTTAAATAAATGTAATAATCACACAATTTAAATGAGTGTAATTAAATCACACAAATGGGGATCAGTTGGAAAAATATTAAATGCATTTATTAATCTTTTTAAATTACATAAATAATTAATATTTTCCAGAATAAATAATTTAATAAGATCTATAACATTATTATTTTTAATAACACTTAATAATAATAATAATTCATAATAGTAATGTTATAGGGAATATTTTTTATATTTTTAATTATATTTTATTTCAGTTTAATTTAATTTATATATCACAAAAATGATTATATGAGCTCCTGGCGTATTTATTGAAAAGATAAAAAATGGCCCTATTTTGTAGCTATTCATTGAAAGTGTCTGTGAAGGAATGAAGAGAAATGAACATGAAATCTTAGATGGGTGTGAAAGATGTTCTCATGTGTTTTCATACCAGCTGCGGGTCGATCTCAGAGACCGATCTGCTCTGCACAGCGTTCAGAAGCTCTTCCAGTTCACCGAAGGCCAGCTTGCTGAGTTTGAGTTTATCCAGAGCCAGGTGCTCTCCGTGAAAGAGCCTCCTCCAGAGGTTATCCCTGCGGCAGTGGCCCATGGCCTGCTCCACGCTGCTCTGAATCTGCCGGCGCGCAGACAGCACCTCGGAGCTGAGCAGGGGGAAGAGAGGACACGGGTAGAAGAGCCCCTGGGAGTCGTCTGCGTCCGCGTCTGCGTCTGCGTGCAGGAGGCTCTCTGTGGGGTCAGACTCGGGGCTGGCTGCAGGGGTGACGGGGACGGTGGTGTCCTCCCACAGGTCCAGTTCAGATTCCCTCCTCTCCGCAGGGACGGAGCCGCTGAGGTCAGCGGGGTCACGGTGGATCGGAGGGAGCTTCTTAAAGCGCCGCATGTCTGCAGTCAAACGCGGGAACAGCTCTCTCTGACTGGTCATGATCACGTAGAAGCGCAGCCTGAAAACAGAACAAATTATAGTTTAGTCAGAATAAATATTTCAGTAAACATCAGTTTTTTTGCCACATTATTCCACAGTTTGCTTGTATAATCTGTACTGAAAATCTAAACACTTTCTCCACCTCTGAAATGACTTCTCTTTCTGTTGACATAACCACGCAGCTGGGGAAAAATATGAACTTTATTCATTAGAACATATAATTTAATATGATCTGTAATATGATTTATTTATAAATGTTATTTACAACACATAATAATAATTTAGCGTTATTTATAGTTATGATATAGATAATATTTATAAAAAGCATTATGTATTATTAATATAATAAAATACTATTTATTCATATTAATAACTTTATGAATAAATTAATACATTTTGCACACAAACGTACATACATATATATATATATATATATATATATATTTATCATCATCGTTATTATTAACATTATTATTCGTATATATATATATATATATATAATATAATTTATTTATTTATTATCTTTAATATTATTTATTTTATTAATAATAATTATAATTGTTTATAATATTTATACAATATTAAACTTTTATTAATACTATACAAATATTATTTATTTACATATATTATTATTATTACTATTTATATTTTTTATTATTATATATATTAATATTACAGATAATATCTCTAATATTACATTACATAACAAAAATGGAAATGGATAAACGGCATCCAAAAGTCTATAATGATTAAACGAATATTTCACGTAAGTGAACTTTATAGCAAATGTTGTTTCACGTTGTCTCGTCTGCGGTTTAATTGTATAAGTTGCTGTTATCTACCAATGTAGTGTTTACCTGATGCCCATAATGTGCTTCACAGAGTCACTGTGTTCCTCGTGTTTGTACCTGAGCAGGTGTCTCTCTCCCTCCGACTGCTCCTCAAACGGGACGGCGTTATGACAAACCAGCAGCGACACGTCAAAGTCATCATGGTGTCTCAATCCCTCCAGATCCTTAAACGAGCCAGAGCTTCAAGAGAACAGCATTATTAGAGTAGAAGTGAGGACATCCTCAGCTCACACTAGGAGTGAACCGTTACAGTACCTGTTCCACAGAGCGACCAGCGCGTACTCGTGCAGATCTGCGCTCGGCGCCCCCTTCTTGTTATCAGTGGTAACTGCAGCTTTAGACATGCGCAAGGGCTTCATCCCGTAAGTGCCGGCGTGATCAGTGATGTAATTATACAGCTGATGTGCTGTGATCATCCCTGTTGATATGGAGAAGCTCCCTAGGACACATGAAAGCATATTACGCATGACTTGCAAAAACAAGAAACCACCAAAAAATTAATATATGCCTTTGACTATAAAATCTAAGAGAGGGATTCTGCTGAAAAACATGTCCAGGTCACAGTTCAACCCAAAAATCAAAAGAAAATTAATACATAAACATAAAACTTTAAGACCACTGAGATTTGAGATAATCACATTCATACATTCAACTGAATCCAAGTTATTTTGTAATTATTAGTACTAATTAGATACTCATTACTGTTTTTTGATTATTTTTTAAATCAGCATTAAGTGCCATGATGTATACATACAGCACAATTTAAATATCTCTTTATGTTTTGCATTATAGTAATAAAATCTCCAAAATAGCAATATTAACTAGAATGTACATTTCCAGAAGAAAATGTGAAATGGTGCTTGCAGTGGCAAAAAACACCACCCGGTTGCTAGGGTAATGTAGGGCGTTGCTAGGCGGTTGCTAGGGTAATCTGGGTGGTTGCTATGGTGTTACTAGGTGGTTGGTAGTTGTCACAGATGGTTACTATGGAGTTTGTAGCATTTTATTGCCATGATTTAGCACTTAGCTAAGCGCTATTAGCATGTAGCTATTCACTGTTAGCATGTGTAGCATGTAGCAAGTCCTGTTTGCTAGCATGAGTCAAAAGAGCCAACCCCCATCTCTATACGATGTTCTGATGCAGAGATATTGGTCTTGCAAAACGGTTGCTAGGGTACTCTGTTTGGTTGCTAGGGAGTGGCTTGGCAGCTGCCAATCATGAAGCTCCAAAGTCGGTGTGAATGTATAAACCAACCCCCATCTCTCTACGATGTTCTGATGCAGAGATATTGGTCTTGCAAAACGGTTGCTAGGGTACTCTGTTTGGTTGCTAGGGAGTGGCTTGGCAGCTAGCAATCACGATACTCCAAAGGCTTCTTGTCAGTATGAATGATATAAACCAACTCCCACGCCTCTGTGACATTCAGAATGGAAGATATTCCTCTGTGAATTTTGGTTGCTAAGGTGCTCGACAATGGTTGCTAGGGCGTGGCCAGTGAGTGTTGAGGTGATTCAGGATTGGCTGCTTGCTGCCCCGAGTCAAACGAGCCCACCCTCATGTTTCTATGACACTTCTATCCTGAGATATCCCTTTGATCTCTTTCAATGGAAGTCTATGGGACGTGTTGCTAAGGTGCTCTAAATGGTTGCTAGGGGCGTGGCTTGATAGCTTCACAATGATCCTGAGATGCTGATTGGTCGTCTGAGTCAAATGAGCCCGCCCCCTTGTCTCTATGACACTGTGATCCAGAGTTATGTTCAATTGAAAAGCCGTTTCTATGGTGTAGGACGGCCCATGGGGCAACTTTGGGACGCTCCTGCCCCCCAGGGGTGCAACTTTTACCCCATTTTGAGGTATGGTCTTACAGAGCCTGCCAGCCTCTTCAAATGTGTCAAATTTCACATTTCTGTGAAATCCACTCTCTGAGCTACGAGGCGTCAAAGTTTTTCGCAATGTTAAGTCTATGCGTTTTTTTTGGCCGCTATTTCGCCCCTGGGGCGAACATCGTACCCCCGATCGCTTATAAAAGTCATAGCACACCATTACCGATTAGGCCGCACGTTTTGACACCTCATTCATGGCTCTGTGACAAAAACTGCGGGAGGAGTAGCGCGCCGAAAAAAAAGTGGAATTTGGAAATGGCGGATAACACTAATGTTGCCTTGCCATATATGGCAAGCACCATTAAATATACATCATAAATACATGTCACCATTAAACACATATGTAAATAAAATCGTATATAAATATAAAGTTGTCACTATTAACCATCAATTAAATTAGGAATAAGTACATCCCATCATTAAACAAACAAAAAAACAAATTAAAATAAATAAATAAATCCCATTTAAAAAAATAAAACGATTTGTGACTTTTAAAACAAATATATTGTTGTGAATGACAGTGGCATGCAGCATTTATTTTTATTTTCAGTGAAGCCAGACAAGAAATAAATATGTGCTATAGCTGCAAATTCAGACTGATGAACGTTTAATAGATGTGTTTCTGACATGCGCTCACCCTGGAACACATGGTTGCGTCCGAACTTGGGTATGTCGGGGTGATGTGCGATGAAGTCCTCCAGAAAGGCCGTGAGCTGGTACCCCTGCCGAAGGGTCATGTGACAGCCCACGAGGTACTGATGCACCACACGCAGGTGGAAGTCGTAGCTGAAGGAGTGAACGTGCATCAGGTCCCGCACCTTATCGCACTCCTCGGTGAACAGCATGGACAGCTGAGGACAGAAACACACACGAACACAGTTACTGCAGGAGCAGAACACACCACATCACCTGAGAAAGACACCAGAAGCCCAGAGGAAGAACGCAAGCAGTAGCAGGAAGGCGTTATGACAAACCAGCAGCGACACGTCAAAGTCATCATGGTGTCTCAATCCCTCCAGATCCTTAAACGAGCCAGAGCTTCAAGAGAACAGCATTATTAGAGTAGAAGTGAGGACATCCTCAGCTCACACTAGGAGTGAACCGTTACAGTACCTGTTCCACAGAGCGACCAGCGCGTACTCGTGCAGATCTGCGCTCGGCGCCCCCTTCTTGTTATCAGTGGTAACTGCAGCTTTAGACATGCGCAAGGGCTTCATCCCGTAAGTGCCGGCGTGATCAGTGATGTAATTATACAGCTGATGTGCTGTGATCATCCCCGTTGATATGGAGAAGCTCCCTAGGACACATGAAAGCATATTACGCATGACTTGCAAAAACAAGAAACCACCAAAAAATAAATATATGCCTTTGACTATAAAATCTAAGAGAGGGATTCTGCTGAAAAACATGTCCAGGTCACAGTTCAACCCAAAAATCAAAAGAAAATTAATACATAAACATAAAACTTTAAGACCACTGAGATTTGAGATAATCATATTCATACATTCAACTGAATCCAAGTTATTTTGTAATTATTAGTACTAATTAGATACTCATTACTGTTTTTTTTATTATTTTTTAAATCAGCATTAAGTGCCATGATGTATAAATACAGCACAATTTAAATATCTCTTTATGTTTTGCATTATAGTAATAAAATCTCCAAAATAGCAATATTAACTAGAATGTACATTTCCAGAAGAAAATGTGAAATGGTGCTTGCAGTGGCAAAAAACACCACCCGGTTGCTAGGGTAATGTAGGGCGTTGCTAGGCGGTTGCTAGGGTAATCTGGGTGGTTGCTATGGTGTTACTAGGTGGTTGGTAGTTGTCACAGATGGTTACTATGGAGTTTGTAGCATTTTATTGCCATGATTTAGCACTTAGCTAAGCGCTATTAGCATGTAGCTATTCACTGTTAGCATGTGTAGCATGTAGCAAGTCCTGTTTGCTAGCATGAGTCAAAAGAGCCAACCCCCATCTCTATACGATGTTCTGATGCAGAGATATTGGTCTTGCAAAACGGTTGCTAGGGTACTCTGTTTGGTTGCTAGGGAGTGGCTTGGCAGCTGCCAATCATGAAGCTCCAAAGTCGGTGTGAATGTATAAACCAACCCCCATCTCTCTACGATGTTCTGATGCAGAGATATTGGTCTTGCAAAACGGTTGCTAGGGTACTCTGTTTGGTTGCTAGGGAGTGGCTTGGCAGCTAGCAATCACGATACTCCAAAGGCTTCTTGTCAGTATGAATGATATAAACCAACTCCCACGCCTCTGTGACATTCAGAATGGAAGATATTCCTCTGTGAATTTTGGTTGCTAAGGTGCTCGACAATGGTTGCTAGGGCGTGGCCAGTGAGTGTTGAGGTGATTCAGGATTGGCTGCTTGCTGCCCCGAGTCAAACGAGCCCACCCTCATGTTTCTATGACACTTCTATCCTGAGATATCCCTTTGATCTCTTTCAATGGAAGTCTATGGGACGTGTTGCTAAGGTGCTCTAAATGGTTGCTAGGGGCGTGGCTTGATAGCTTCACAATGATCCTGAGATGCTGATTGGTCGTCTGAGTCAAATGAGCCCGCCCCCTTGTCTCTATGACACTGTGATCCAGAGTTATGTTCAATTGAAAAGCCGTTTCTATGGTGTAGGACGGCCCATGGGGCAACTTTGGGACGCTCCTGCCCCCCAGGGGTGCAACTTTTACCCCATTTTGAGGTATGGTCTTACAGAGCCTGCCAGCCTCTTCAAATGTGTCAAATTTCACATTTCTGTGAAATCCACTCTCTGAGCTACGAGGCGTCAAAGTTTTTCGCAATGTTAAGTCTATGCGTTTTTTTTGGCCGCTATTTCGCCCCTGGGGCGAACATCGTACCCCCGATCGCTTATAAAAGTCATAGCACACCATTACCGATTAGGCCGCACGTTTTGACACCTCATTCATGGCTCTGTGACAAAAACTGCGGGAGGAGTAGCGCGCCGAAAAAAAAGTGGAATTTGGAAATGGCGGATAACACTAATGTTGCCTTGCCATATATGGCAAGCACCATTAAATATACATCATAAATACATGTCACCATTAAACACATATGTAAATAAAATCGTATATAAATATAAAGTTGTCACTATTAACCATCAATTAAATTAGGAATAAGTACATCCCATCATTAAACAAACAAAAAAACAAATTAAAATAAATAAATAAATCCCATTTAAAAAAATAAAACGATTTGTGACTTTTAAAACAAATATATTGTTGTGAATGACAGTGGCATGCAGCATTTATTTTTATTTTCAGTGAAGCCAGACAAGAAATAAATATGTGCTATAGCTGCAAATTCAGACTGATGAACGTTTAATAGATGTGTTTCTGACATGCGCTCACCCTGGAACACATGGTTGCGTCCGAACTTGGGTATGTCGGGGTGATGTGCGATGAAGTCCTCCAGAAAGGCCGTGAGCTGGTACCCCTGCCGAAGGGTCATGTGACAGCCCACGAGGTACTGATGCACCACACGCAGGTGGAAGTCGTAGCTGAAGGAGTGAACGTGCATCAGGTCCCGCACCTTATCGCACTCCTCGGTGAACAGCATGGACAGCTGAGGACAGAAACACACACGAACACAGTTACTGCAGGAGCAGAACACACCACATCACCTGAGAAAGACATCAGAAGCCCAGAGGAAGAACGCAAGCAGTAGCAGGAACATCCTCTCATCAAACCTAATGAGAGAGCTTCTGTACAGACGGCCTCGCTGCTAAGTCTGGCCAAAAGAATCCAGGCCACATTTCACAGACACAATTCAATCTGGCTTAGGACCAATGAGAAGTGACATTATATTCATGACAAATAATCAGAGTTTACACTATTATTACTAAATAGATTTGAATTACTGTATTATGTTTTTAATTAGCATACAAACTACTGTGATATATAAATACTGAACAATTTAAATAATACAGCTTTTTGTTTTCATATTATACTAATAAACTAATATATACTAATAATACATATTCTACAAAAAATTATATAAAAAAAAAATAATAATAATTAGCATGAAAAATACTGTGATATATAAATACTGAACAATTTAAATAATACAGCTTTTTGTTTTCATATTATACTAATAAACTAATATATACTAATAATACATATTCTACAAAAAATTATAAAAAAAATTAAAAAATTATAAAACAATAATTAGCATGAAAACTACTGTGATATATAAATACTGAACAATTTAAATAATACAGCTTTTTGTTTTCATATTATACTAATAAACTAATATATACTAATAATACATATTCTACAAAAAATTATAAAAAATAAATAAAAATAAAATAAAATAATTAGCATGAAAAATACTGTGATAAATAAATACTGAACAATTAAAATAATACAGCTTTTTGTTTTCATATTATACTAATAAACTAATATATACTAATAATACATATTCTACAAAAAATTATAAAAAAATTAAAAAATTATAAAACAATAATTAGCATGAAAACTACTGTGATATATAAATACTGAACAATTTAAATAATACAGCTTTTTGTTTTCATATTATACTAATAAACTAATATATACTAATAATACATATTCTACAAAAAATTATAAAAAAATTAAAAAATTATAAAACAATAATTAGCATGAAAACTACTGTGATATATAAATACTGAACAATTTAAATAATACAGCTTTTTGTTTTCATATTATACTAATAAACTAATATATACTAATAATACATATTCTACAAAAAATTATAAAAAAATAATTAGCATGAAAAATACTGTGATATATAAATACTGAACAATTTAAATAATACAGCTTTTTGTTTTCATATTATACTAATAAAATCTCTACAAAAAATAATAATAATAATAATAAAAAAATAATAATAATTAGCATAAAAACTACTGTGATATATAAATACTGAACAATTTAAATAATACAGCTTTTTGTTTTCATATTATACTAATAAAATCTCTACAAAAAAAAATAATAATAATATAAAAAAATAATAATAATAATAATAATAATTAGCATACAAACTACTGTGATATATAAATACTGAACAATTTAAATAATATAGCTTTTTGTTTTCATATTATACTAATAAAATCTCTACAAAAAAATAATAATATAAAAAACAAATAATAATAATAATAATTAGCATAAAAACTACTATAAATAATAATATAAAAAAACAATTATAATAATAATTAGCATAACAACTACTGTGATATATAAATACTGAATTTAAATAATACAGCTTTTTGTTTTCATATTATACTAAAAAAAACAATTCGCGAAAAAAATTCGCACAATTAACCAAACATAAATAAAAAAAAATTACATACAAATGTAACAAATACATTTTTTAAAGAAAATATATGGTCGCTATTAAACATAAATCAATAAATCCCACTGTTAAACAAATAAATAGAATATATTTAAATACATAGCATTATTAAACAAATAAATAATTAGAAATATGTATAAATATATACACTATTAATTATGAACACATAAATAAATAAATCCCACTTCTAAACAAATCAATTATCTAAAAAGTATATAAATAGTATGCCACTACTAAACAATGAATTCATTAAATAAATCCCAATATTAAACAAAAAATAAAAAACTATAAATATTATGCCACTATTAAACAGAAATAAATACATACATTTACATATATATATATGCCTCTGTCAAACTAAATAAATTATTAATTTTTTAAAAACATAGTAAATATTGAATGTGTGAATGCTGAGATCTGAGAAATGACTTCTGGTGTCGTGTAAACTGTGTACATGTAATGGAAATGACGTCTTAATGGTGCTTGATTAGGGGTGAAATCTGAACCAGACGTGTTTCGTTAAAATCACCGAAGCGCACCTGACATCACATCTAAACCTCCACGTGCTTGACTTGTGAAGAGCAAACCAGCGACCTGCCAAACCTTCACAAGAGTCTTTTTAAAAGCATCTGTGATATCAATCAACGTAATAACTGTGTCCTATTTAATGAAATCTCACATCAAAGCCGTGCTTACAAAAGCATTAGTGGCGAATGCAAATGATTGCAGAGGGAGCGAGCAGGAGTAATTACAGTACAATGGGAGCAGGAGGCTGGATTCGACGGCTAAACGCTATTACCGCTGCCGCTTTCATCCTGACCATTACCCTGGAACAAATGCAAATAGGTCTTATCAAATCAAAGAGTCGAGGATTAAAAAAAAAACATTGATTTGACGCTGCAGTGGCCGTACCGTTTGCAGAAAGCAGAAAACGGCTCACACATTTGCACTATTCATCCCTGCGTGAGAAACGTTTTTCACGTCAACGTTTTGAAATCTGTGGCTCATTTGACTGAAGGTTCTGAGGAAAGATAATACCGTCGGTCCATTTTCCTCTCAGTCATGCACGGCTGCGTAAAACACGGAGCATTAAGACGGCTCCGTTCACAGCTTGCTATGATTGCACTGCTTAGTCTGTGTTTGCATTCGAGACACGTAATTAAACCCTAGACCTGAGTCATGTGTTAACCGAATGCCAACATTCAGAGATTACGGCCTTATTGAGGCTTCTGAAGTGCATTGAATGCTATGGTGCACAGGTCAAGCTCTGTAGCGTGTCACCAGAGACTTTATAAATGGAGGAGATGGTTCTCTTGAACATATAAACGAGAGCAATCTTAACGGCAGCTGTAGTCCTGCCCTACAGGTTTAAACAGCCAATGTATTTTTGATAAGAGCCATCGCTGCACTCAATAAATCTGCTGAATGCATTACAGTTCACACAGCAGACAGCCTGTTTGTTTACTCTGGACCATGCATGTGCATCTGCAGGCTTTTGACTGATTTGAGCTTAAGAAGTACTGATTTTAAGCTATGATATAACTATTGTCATATTTTATTGATCTGAAATAAATCACTTAAACAGTTTTAGTGTTTCTCTGTTCAATCCGATGAAGCTGTACTTGCATGGCTGGAAACAGCTGCCCAAGGCGTTATGAAAATGACCGTTGACTGAACTTGTCTTAAGGCGGTCGCACACCGAACGAGAAGCGCCGCGCCGCGTCTAGAACAACTCGAGGAGTCGCACACCAGACGCACACATTCTATACTAATAAATAACCTGAAGTGTGTTGTAACGGTCGTGTCCTGGTATATCCAGTAGATAGCAACCCACGACAGTGAATGTAATCACCACAGAAAATTGTTACATAGGCCTATGCTGTAATATTTTGCGTATGTAAAAATGTCTCAAGAGAAATATAAAAGATTAAAAGGATTACATTTATTATACATTTAATTCTATATGTTGTGGGATTACAAATTGTATTTAAATGTTTAATTTAGATACACACTTCCTGACTAAGAAAAGGTCAGGCATTTCAGGTGTTTTCGTTTCCTGACCATTTGAGCTCGAGACAGCTGTGCCTTTTGTCTAAATGAGTCAGACCACTGAGGCTCTCAACCTTTGTTCTGCAAAGGACTTTCTAGCCCAGACGTGGATTCGTTTAGGTTGATTAGATTAGTGTCTATGCATTTGATTATGTTGATGAGATTAGGACCACGGGAAGTTCCCGCAACAAACTAACACCTCCCTCAGGTGCATGCATTTGTTTGAATTTGGCTCCACCTCTAAGAATCCCTCCTCCAAAAAATACCTATAAGACAACCTGTAAATTACTTAAGAATGAGATTTTCGATGACTGCAGATACCAAGGACATGTCATAGAATAAAGAAATTCTGCTGACAATCCAATCCGAAGTCTCCTGGTTTTCTCTTCTGAGTTTTCTACTTTAGAAGAACAGAGTTTTCAACAATGTTTACATTTTATTCAAGCTGTAAAACTAATGTGTACAGTATTTTGCAGCAGTGGTATCTTGGTATAGTGTATTAACAACGGTTTGAGACAAATATGATGTTATTTAATATAAAACAATGCCGATGGCGCTCTGTGGCGCGGCAGGAATTTGAACAGTTCTGAGTCGTTGCTTAAAGACATGGTGCGACGCGGCGCTTCTCGTTCAGTGTGCGACCCCCTTTAGAGGGACTTTGGCGTCACAAAGAGAGATCTAGGTGTTCTACTTCCTTCATTTTACCGTTGTTTTTACTGAATACGGTGTACTTTCATTACTTTCTGGCTGCCTGGAAACCTCAAAACATCACCTTTCCATGACTTTAGTTGCTAAAGTCCTAAAGGGCCCTAAAGTCAACATAAACCTTTATATGAACCTTATATATACACCTTTATTTGAATCATATATATTTTATTTGTGCACATTATTCCAAATATGAAATGTAAAATATTTTTAATCAAATTGGAATAATTGGTAACACTTTATTTTAAGGTGATTAGAGATCACATGCACTTACTCTGGTAATAGTAAATTAAGCATAATTACAAGTAATTAACTTTACACCAAATACGGTGACACTTTATTTTAGCATCCTTGTTACACACATTACATGTACTTACTATAGAAATAATAGTAAATTATGCATAATTACATGCGATAACCCTAAATCAAACCTTACTCCTAACCCTATAGTAAGTAAACGTAGTTAATTAATATGACTCAGTACTTGATTGTGTAATTACACTATAACAAGGACACTGTTAAATACAATGTACCCTAAAGGTCTCTGCACACCTTGAGTCTGCACTACCTCCGAAATTTACATCCGTCATAAAAAAATCAGATCGGTTTGATTTTTTGCATTTTACGCAGACAAGCGTTTTGAGAGGTGTTTTGACAGTTCAGAGCCACCGTACAAACGAACGCCAAAATCCAGAATGACGATTGTCAAAGTCATCCACTTCATCTCGCAGCACAAAGCACATATAGATCCGTGCACACTGAGTTCACAGAAACTGGTGGTGTTCATTTAATATATGGTTCTAGTATCGTTAGCAAAGCATCAAACTGAGCCACTGAAGTAAACTTTGAATCCCCGTGATATCCCGCTGCTCCCTCTCAGTCTTCTCTATATCTCAGGATTGGATGGACCCGATATTTCCCTTCTTTTTCTTAAGAAGCGAGAGGACAACAAAATCATCCTCAATGCTTGAAGACCCCATTTAGCAGGCTACTGTTTTGCAAAAAAAATTCGCCACAGATTAATTAATATGCATCGGACTCAGTGTGCAAGGTTTCTGTGTGTGACGAATTTCTAGGATTACGAATACGAAAAAACGCATGCTAAACTTTCGGACTGTGTGCTATGACCTTTACCCTACAGTTAGTATACATAGTTAATTAATATTACTCAGTACACGTTATTTGTGTAGCTACACTGTTACAATGTCACCTTAAAATAAAGTGCAATCCAAAAATTAGCTGCATATTATTTCTTTTCACTCAATATCTTGAATCCATCTTGCATATCAAACCCACAGACTCTTATGAATATCTAATACACCAGATTTTGGAAGTTAAATAGGCTGAGCAAAGCATTTATGCTGACTTTTAGTCTTTTGTTTTCGATCTTTTTTCAAGCAGAAGCAATCAAGACGAAGTGCAAACGCTTCACTTGAAGATGGCATTTGTGATTGCCTCAAAACAGCTTAGTTTTGAAAAGCAAAATGTTCCAAATTAGCCAAAAAATTAGTGAAAAGAGAAATGAAAGACAATTAGCATTATCAGATTTGTTTCTTCTGCTTGGCTATAAAAGAAAGATTATTATATATCAAACTGCCTCAGAACTATAGTTGATGATTCCCTTAAAAGGAAACAAGCAGATCCAAATCAAGATGCAACAAGAGCGGAAGAAAATCAGGGATAATCACTGAGCAAAGAAAAGAGATCATCAGAGCTGCAAGAAGAGTGACCCCGTGACCTCCCAGAACATGCCACTGATCATCTGATCATCAATCATCTGATTTTAAATGAACCGCACAGAAAGGTGTGATTGGAGCCGCAATAGGAAAGGGAGGAGCCTGGCACTACATGGGGGAGGAGTCTGAGGGAAAGACTGAAGCCTGATTGGTGGGAGACGAGCCCCGCCCCGAGGATGCAGAGACATACCGCAGAGTTAGAGACTGTGGGCACCTCGGGGAACGGCTGGCTAGGAGGTTTGTTGAGAAGAGACTCCTGATGGAAAGAAAGGGTGAGATGGGACTAGACACACACCATATGCAGGACAGTGAGACACACACACACACACACACACACACACACACACACACACACACACACAGAACAGAAACAGACAAGAAACATGCCACACAGAGAGGTTAGAAGTCAATTCACACAAATGAACAAAACACACACGCACAAGCTGAGTGCACTAATGTATGAGAGCATGTGACAGGAAGTGACATATGATCAATAATGATGAGCATGAGGCGTGTGAAGTCTGAATAGATGAGAAGCAGGCGTGACCTTTCACTTTATAGCTCTGCATAATATCCAGTTCTTATAGCTCCTGTTACATCGTGATCTATTCCCACTGTTCCCAGTTCCTGCAGCAAACTCTTGATAAGTGTCAGATGAAGAGAAAGTATTCTCATGGCGTCCAGTGGCACTTCAAAATCAACTTCATCTGCTGCTACAGTGACTGGAGGAGTTTAGTAGTAGTGAAAGTATAGCTTCAAATAAATAATTGAATGTTTAATGTAACATGTCAGGGAGAAGATGATTAAAAGGAAAATAACTAATATTTAGCATAAAAATCTCTTTGACTCTTGATGCTTAGAAAACCTTGCCACTGACATACAGTAACGCAGTATACTGAATTTGTCATATTGATAACACTTTACATTCAGATTTAAGTGTTTAAATTATAATAATCTTTCAATTATTCAATCAAAAGCTTGGTATATATATATATAAAGATCTAAAAATGCTTTTATATATAAACATTTTGTTTTAATTGAAATTAAAATATATCATGCATATGGTTTAAAAAACTATAGTTCATGTAAAAATATTAATGCAATTTTTATTTTGTACATTAATATTAATCTAAATTAAAAACATTTTTAGTCAGGTTTTGATCATCTTCCATCTACAAATTTTGTTTTATTAAGTATTAGTGTTTTTATACTTAAAAAAAAAATGTTATAAATTACTTTTTGGTCTCATTTCATTTGTGAACCTGTGTCTCACTAATGTTCAGCTGTTAATTTTATACCATCATGTCAATCGCATTTTCATTAGGAATGAACCATCAAGTTATTGTTAACTATTCCATGTTAATGTGTTTTTGTTCCTGGAGAACCAAATACATCCACTTATTATTGTAGAAGGATTAAGTGGACATTCTCAACACTATAATGATAAATACTGTTGCTACTGTAATTGTGAGAAAACAACAACAATCATATTTGTTGACCACTGGGGGAAAAGCATTGTCACAAGATTCACTAATCATGGCCAAAAATATTGGCACCCTTGGTAAATATGATCAAAGAAGGCTGTAAAAATTAATTTGCACTGTTAATCCTTTAGATATTTTATTTAAAAAAATCACAAAAATCGAACCTTTCATTGGATAATACGCAAATCAAATGGGGGGAAATATCATTATGAAATATATGTTTTTCTAAAATATACACAGTGGACACAATTATTGGTACCCCTGGAAATTCTTCTGAGTAAAATATCTCTGCAGTATATTCCCATTCATATTCACAATTTTGAGCAGTCCAGGGTGATTATGAACATGAAATTATCCAGCCATGGCTTCCTGTTTCACAGAAATATAAATAGGAGGGAAAACAAAGCCCAAATTCCCTTAATCATCATCACAATGAGAAAAACCAAAGAACATATTTCTGATGTGCAGCAAAATATAATTCAGCTTCACACATTAGTGAAGTGGCTTTAAGAAAAGAGCTAGAGCAGTGAAAATACCAATTTCCACCATCAGGGCAATAATTACAAATTTCCAATCAAAAGAAAATGTTACGAAACTGCCTGGAAGAGGACGTGTGTCTATATCATCCTAATGCACGGTGAGAAGGAGAGTTTGAGTGGCTTTCTAATGACCATAGTTGAGTCTCGGGGTCAGAAAACCTTTTACAAACATTGTCAAACAGCCTCTACATCACCACACGTTGTTCGGGAGGGTTTCAAGAAAAGTTATCCTTGCTTATCCAAAAACAAACTCCAGCATATTCAGTTGTCAGACACGACTGGAACTTCAAATGAGACTGGCTTCTATGGTCAGATGAAACTAAAAGATGAGCTTTTTAGCAGCAAACACTCAAGATGGGTTTGGTGAACAGGGATAAAAAGTACCCCTTGTGTACAATGAAATATACTGCTGTATTTCTGATGTTGTGGGCCTATATTTCTGCTGGAGGTCCTGGACATCTTGTTTAGATACATGGCATCATGGATTCTATCAAATACCACCAGATTAAAAATCAACAAGTGACTGACTCTGTTAGAAATCTTATAATGGGCCATGTTTGGATCTTCTAACCGGACAATAATCCAAACACAACCCTCAAAAACAACACAAAAAT
The DNA here is from genome assembly GCA_027422435.1 of Schizopygopsis pylzovi. Lineage (NCBI taxonomy): Eukaryota > Metazoa > Chordata > Actinopteri > Cypriniformes > Cyprinidae > Schizopygopsis > Schizopygopsis pylzovi. The sequence continues at coordinate 32,420,469 of CM049830.1, forward strand.
GGGTCTCTGAGCACAAAACCAAGCTTCTGCTGGTCATTCCTGTCCTCTGACCTGAACCCTGTAGAAGATGAGTGAGGTGAACTGAAGAGAAGAAGCTGTGAATCTGAAGATCTGGAGTGATTCTGGATGAAGGAATGGTCTCTGATCTCGTGTCAGGTGTTCTCTGATCTGAACCCTGTAGAAGCTCAGTGAGTGAACTGAAGAGAAGAAGCTGTGAATCTGAAGGGTCTGGAGTGATTCTGGATGAAGGAATGATCTCTGATCTCGGGTCAGGTGTTCTCTGACCTGAACCCTGTAGAAGATGAGTGAGTGAACTGAAGAGAAGAAGCTGTGAATCTGAAGATCTGGAGTGATTCTGGATGAAGGAATGGTCTCTGATCTCGTGTCAGGTGTTCTCTGATCTGAACCCTGTAGAAGATGAGTGAGGTGAACTGAAGAGGAGAAGCTGTGAATCTGAAGATCTGGAGTGATTCTGGATGAAGGAATGGTCTCTGATCTCGTAGTCAGGTGTTCTCTGATCTGAACCCTGTAGAAGATGAGTGAGGTGAACTGAAGAGGAGAAGCTGTGAATCTGAAGATCTGGAGTGATTCTGGATGAAGGAATGGTCTCTGATCTCGGTCAGGTGTTCTCTGATCTGAACCCTGTAGAAGATGATGAGTGAACTGAAGAGAGAAGCTGTGAATCTGAAGATCTGGAGTGATTCTGGATGAAGGAATGGTCTCTGATCTCGGGTCAGGTGTTCTCTGACCTGAACCCTGTAGAAGATGAGTGAGTGAACTGAAGAGAAGAAGCTGTGAATCTGAAGATCTGGAGTGATTCTGGATGAAGGAATGGTCTCTGATCTCGGGTGTCAGGTGTTCTCTGACCTGAACCCTGTAGAAGATGAGTGAGTGAACTGAAGAGAAGAAGCTGTGAATCTGAAGATCTGGAGTGATTCTGGATGAAGGAATGGTCTCTGATCTCGTGTCAGGTGTTCTCTGACCTGAACCCTGTAGAAGATGAGTGAGTGAACTGAAGAGAAGAAGCTGTGAATCTGAAGATCTGGAGTGATTCTGGATGAAGGAATGGTCTCTGATCTCGTGTCAGGTGTTCTCTGATCTGAACCCTGTAGAAGATGAGTGAGGTGAACTGAAGAGAAGAAGCTGTGAATCTGAAGATCTGGAGTGATTCTGGATGAAGGAATGGTCTCTGATCTCTGTCAGGTGTTCTCTGACCTGAACCCTGTAGAAGATGAGTGAGGTGAACTGAAGAGGAGAAGCTGTGAATCTGAAGATCTGGAGTGATTCTGGATGAAGGAATGGTCTCTGATCTCGGTCAGGTGTTCTCTGACTGAACCCTGTAGAAGATGAATGAGTGAACTGAAGAGAGAAGCTGTGAATCTGAAGATCTGGAGTGATTCTGGATGAAGGAACTAACAAAGGGTCTCTGACAAACATCGGGTCATCTGTTCTCTGACCTGAACCCTGTAGAAGATGAGTGAGTGAACTGAAGAGAAGAAGCTGTGAATCTGAAGATCTGGAGTGATTCTGGATGAAGGAATGGTCTCTGATCTCGGTCAGGTGTTCTCTGACTGAACCCTGTAGAAGTAGTGAGTGAACTGAAGAGAAGAAGCTGTGAATCTGAAGGGTCTGGAGTGATTCTGGATGAAGGAATGGTCTCTGATCTCGGTCAGGTGTTCTCTGACCTGAACCCTGTAGAAGATGAGTGAGTGAACTGAAGAGAAGAAGCTGTGAATCTGAAGATCTGGAGTGATTCTGGATGAAGGAATGGTCTCTGATCTCGTGTCAGGTGTTCTCTGACTGAACCCTGTAGAAGATGAGTGAGGTGAACTGAAGAGGAGAAGCTGTGAATCTGAAGATCTGGAGTGATTCTGGATGAAGGAATGGTCTCTGATCTCGTGTCAGGTGTTCTCTGACTGAACCCTGTAGAAGATGAGTGAGGTGAACTGAAGAGAAGAAGCTGTGAATCTGAAGATCTGGAGTGATTCTGGATGAAGGAATGGTCTCTGATCTCGGGTCAGGTGTTCTCTGACCTGAACCCTGTAGAAGATGAATGAGTGAACTGAAGAGAAGAAGCTGTGAATCTGAAGATCTGGAGTGATTCTGGATGAAGGAATGGTCTCTGATCTCGGGTCAGGTGTTCTCTGACCTGAACCCTGTAGAAGATGAGTGAGTGAACTGAAGAGAAGAAGCTGTGAATCTGAAGGATCTGGAGTGATTCTGGATGAAGGAATGGTCTCTGATCTCGGGTCAGGTGTTCTCTGACCTGAACCCTGTAGAAGATGAATGAGTGAACTGAAGAGAAGAAGCTGTGAATCTGAAGATCTGGAGTGATTCTGGATGAAGGAATGGTCTCTGATCTCGTGTCAGGTGTTCTCTGACCTGAACCCTGTAGAAGATGAGTGAACTGAAGAGAAGAAGCTGTGAATCTGAAGGGTCTGGAGTGATTCTGGATGAAGGAATGGTCTCTGATCTCGTGTCGGGTGTTCTCTGATCTGAACCCTGTAGAAGATGAGTAAGGTGAACTGAAGAGAAGAAGCTGTGAATCTGAAGATCTGGAGTGATTCTGGATGAAGGAATGGTCTCTGATCTCGTGTCAGGTGTTCTCTGACCTGAACCCTGTAGAAGATGAGTGAGTGAACTGAAGAGGAGAAGCTGTGAATCTGAAGATCTGGAGTGATTCTGGATGAAGGAATGGTCTCTGATCTCGTGTCAGGTGTTCTCTGATCTGAACCCTGTAGAAGATGAGTGAGGTGAACTGAAGAGAAGAAGCTGTGAATCTGAAGATCTGGAGTGATTCTGGATGAAGGAATGGTCTCTGATCTCGGGTCAGGTGTTCTCTGACCTGAACCCTGTAGAAGATGAGTGAGTGAACTGAAGAGGAGAAGCTGTGAATCTGAAGATCTGGAGTGATTCTGGATGAAGGAATGGTCTCTGATCTCGTGTCAGGTGTTCTCTGACCTGAACCCTGTAGAAGATGAGTGAGTGAACTGAAGAGGAGAAGCTGTGAATCTGAAGATCTGGAGTGATTCTGGATGAAGGAATGATCTCGTGTCAGGTGTTCTCTGATCTGAACCCTGTAGAAGATGAGTGAGTGAACTGAAGAGGAGAAGCTGTGAATCTGAAGATCTGGAGTGATTCTGGATGAAGGAATGGTCTCTGATCTCGTGTCAGGTGTTATCTGATCTGAACCCTGTAGAAGATGAGTGAGTGAACTGAAGAGGAGAAGCTGTGAATCTGAAGATCTGGAGTGATTCTGGATGAAGGAATGGTCTCTGATCTCGTGTCAGGTGTTATCTGACCTGAACCCTGTAGAAGATGAGTGAGTGAACTGAAGAGAAGAAGCTGTGAATCTGAAGATCTGGAGTGATTCTGGATGAAGGAATGGTCTCTGATCTCGTGTCAGGTGTTATCTGACCTGAACCCTGTAGAAGATGAGTGAGTGAACTGAAGAGGAGAAGCTGTGAATCTGAAGATCTGGAGTGATTCTGGATGAAGGAATGGTCTCTGATCTCGTGTCAGGTGTTATCTGACCTGAACCCTGTAGAAGATGAGTGAGTGAACTGAAGAGGAGAAGCTGTGAATCTGAAGATCTGGAGTGATTCTGGATGAAGGAATGGTCTCTGATCTCGTGTCAGGTGTTCTCTGACCTGAACCCTGTAGAAGATGAGTGAACTGAAGAGAAGAAGCTGTGAATCTGAAGATCTGGAGTGATTCTGGATGAAGGAATGGTCTCTGATCTCGTGTCAGGTGTTCTCTGACCTAAACCCTGTAGAAGATGAGTGAGGTGAACTGAAGAGGAGAAGCTGTGAATCTGAAGATCTGGAGTGATTCTGGATGAAGGAATGGTCTCTGATCTCGGGTCAGGTGTTCTCTGACCTGAACCCTGTAGAAGATGAGTGAACTGAAGAGGAGAAGCTGTGAATCTGAAGATCTGGAGTGATTCTGGATGAAGGAATGGTCTCTGATCTCGGGTCAGGTGTTATCTGACCTCATCAGGCATTATAGGAGAACATTTACAGCTGTTAAACTGGCAAATGGAGGTTTCAAAAAGTATTGAATAAAAGGGTGCCATTAATTGTGGCCAATGTGTATTAGAGAAAAACATTTATTTCATAATCCATCCATATTTCCACCCATTTTACATTCTTATCCAATGAAAGGCTAGATTTTTGTATTAAAAAAAAACTAAAACATCAAAAGGATTAACAATGCAGATTAATTTTCACAGCCTTCTCTGATCATATTTACTAAAGGTGCCGATATTTTTGGCCATGAATGTACATGGCATAGTGGCACTAATACGTTGAGCCAGAGATATGAAAATATTATTTCCTGAAAGCTCAACAGTAACCTTTTCGAATGTAATTTTTCATTACAAGAACAATTTTCTGGTACAAATGGCAGAGTTTCCTGACTATGACCTTTAAATGCAGGTGTAACACGCCTGACTTCAGGATGATTTGCTGAGCCTTGATGGAAATGTTACTTTATTCTTCTACGGTAAACGCATATATTTGGCTCTCCAGAAACAAAAAGTAGTATAAGCACAGCAGAATATTCATTCCTTACGAAAAATAACACCAAATTGGCAGCTGGCAATGTTTATTGATGCAATCGAACTCTAACGGATGGTCTCTAACAGAACAGATTTAAGTTAATTAATTTTCATTAGTGATTCCTTGTGACTTTTCTGTCTGTTCGCCCTCAAGCTCAGTTTGAAGAATCTGCACTTACAACCAACCAAACAAACACGCTAATGACTTAATTGCTGGATATGAGCAGCTGTGATTGGAGACACCTTATGGGCTTCTGGATGAAATCAGAGCCCTCCTGCTGAGAAACATCTGGAGATTTACAAATATTTACACTTAATTACTTCTCATTTAGAGCCAAGCTGGACCCACTGCACATTAAACATGCCATCAGAGAGAAAGAGAGACATCTGACCAGTGGATCCTGCTTATAAACGAGGCGATTGCTGCTTGTTGCTCATATTAAACATCCAGAGATTACAAGCAGGCACTTACAACAGATGCACGGAAATACAGCACAAACTCTTAAACACCTCGTTTACTTCTTGTCTGTTGTTTTTAATGCACAGATGCCGTTACCTGAGAATTAACCGTCTGACCCATGGGTATCCTTGAGCACTCTAATGCAAACTGCTTCACGCTGAAATAACAGCCCTGCAACAGAGTCACAATAAGATCACGTGTTAGCAGAGGAACACTTACAGATCAATTCATCACTGCTTAGCTCAACATATACAGGAGAAGCTTCTTAAGGCTAAATACATCTAAACGGGCTTAATGTGCTTTCGTAATTCAGCCTGGTCATGATTCGTTTGTGCACACTATGTTACTATTATTATAAGTATGATTATTAGTATAATTATCAGCAAACTGAACATATAACGAAGTATTTGCAATCTCTAACTCTTATTAATAATCAACTGTGAAACAGAAATATTTTTCACCATTAATAAATAATACTCTGAACCCATTTAATAAAATAATCCAATTATTTTGAAGCCTGACTAAGGGTTAAGTGTTAATTCAAATCCCAAACCATGAATTTGAACCTTATAATTATTAATTTTATTTATTAGTAGTAGTATTATTAAAACCAGAGATTTGAACAATAATACAATATTATTATTGTTATTATCATCATTATTTTCAATATTACTACTATCATTATTATAATAAATACTATTATTATAAGTGAACTAAACAAGAAATGCAACTGAAAATGCAGAAACAATAAATAAATAACACTAAATAAATAAATAATTTCAGCACAATTTATGGACTTGTATTTTTGCCACTGACTCATCCGCTGGTGTTGAACATTTCTATGAATGACTGGTGCTTTACTCCTAGATTTCAATCAGATTTCATGATGAGTAATTCACACAGAACAGAATAAACCCATCAGTAATTGTAAATGTTAACATGTTCACTTTGACAGCCCTGATAGAAAAATCATCGGTCACACTTTATATTAAGTGGCCTTAACTACTATGTACTCACATCAAAAAATAAGTACAATGTACTTATTGTGTTCATACTGTATTGCAAATTGCTATAGTGCAATAGTGCTATAGTGCAAATTGTATTACACTATTGCTGCTATTGAGGCGGGATACGGGTAAGGTTAGGGACAGGTTTGATGGTATGGTTAGGTGTAAGGTGTAAGGGATGGGTCAATAGTGTAATATAATAAATTAATTACAGATGTAATTACATATAGGTATTTAAAAATATATAAGTACAATGTAAAAGCATGTATGTACACAATAAGTGCATTGTACCAAATGATTAATTTAAATGTAAGTACATAGTAGTTAAGGCCACCTAATATATAGTGGGACTGAAAAATCATGCCATGCAATTAAATGAATTTGAAACTGAATTGAGGGGGATATTAGACATGAGCATAGGCTGGAGATCAGATGATGACGCAGTGTTTCCTTACTGTTGATTCTGTGTGTTCAAATATTAATAAGCATAAAGAGCACGAGAGAGGCATGATCCATTAAACATCTCTCTCCTCGACATCCACTGAGACTTGCACAGCGTTCCTGTGAAAAGCCCAGCGTTTGCTCTCAGCTGATGTGCTAAAAGGCCGATTATATGTGAGACACACAGACAGATGAAGGTCTCACTTGAAAAGCCAGCTCCATCAGCACGATTCCTCCCGGCAGCGCCCTCTGCAGGTGATACGACGCCGAGCTCGATGCATTGCTCTGCTGAGAGACACAGGAAGGACACAATCAGAGAGTGTGTGTGTGTGTGTCTGTGTGTGTGTGTGTCTGTGTGTGTGTGTCTGTGTGTGTGTGTGTGTGTGTGTGTGTGTGTGTGTGTGTGTGTGTGTGTCTGTGTGTGTGTCTGTGTCTGTCTGTGTGTGTGTGTGTGTGTGTGTGTGTGTGTGTGTGTGTGTGTGTCTGTGTCTGTCTGTGTGTGTGTGTGTGTGTGTGTGTGTGTGTGTGTGTGTGTGTGTGTGTGTGTGTGTGGTGTGTCTGTCTGTGTGTGTGTCTGTGTGTCTGTGTGTGTGTCTGTGTGTGTGTCTGTGTGTGTGTGTGTGTGTGTGTGTGTGTGTGTCTGTGTGTGTGTGTGTGTGTCTGTGTGTGTGTCTGTGTGCGTGCGTGCGCGAACATTTTTTTTTCTTCAGCTTTAAGATGCAGTAAATTGTTCAAAAGTGATTGTAAAGACATTAATAATATCACAAAATATTTCTATTTTAAATAAACACCATTCTTTTGAACTGCAAATTCATATAATAATTTCCCACAAAAATATGAAGCAGCACAACAGTTTTCAACATCGATAATAATCAGAAATGGCTGCTGAAAATTCAGATTTATCATACAGAAATAAGTTCTATCTTAAAATATATTCAAATAGAAAACAGTTAACGGTTTTAAATTGTAATAAGATTTCGCAATATTCCTGTTTTTATTGTATTTTTACTCAAACAAATACAGCCTTAAAAACATTTCAAAAACCATACAAATCTTACTGAATACATTTTTAGTCAACAGAAAAGTAAGTGTTGACATTATAAAACAAGTATTTTACATATTTTTATATAAAAAAAGTGTTTATCACATTTATTTTCATTTTAACCATTGTATTTTCTTCATTATGTAATAATAAATAAAGAAAAAATATTTAAATCTGATAAAAACCGATGAAAAGGAATGTAAAAAAATTGAACAAAATCCCATATGATGAATTATTCATTTAAGGTGTCACTGAACAGCATTTTTTAGACATATATACATATAGGGTTTTGCTTTATTTGGATGGGATCCAGAATGGAAATGGGACCGGGACTGTTTATGGGTAAAGGGCGTGTGTGTGTGTGTGTGTGTGTGTGTGTGTGTGTGTGTGTGTGTGTGTGTGTGTGTATGTGATGCACACAGACAAACGTATGTGAAATGCATAAGTGAATTCAGAAAAACTGGAGTGTGACTGAAGGGTTGAATATGGATGAGCAGATAAAGTACCTTGGGGCTGTCTTCACTCTTCTGCTTATTATATGAGAAAGAGGAGAAGGAAGATCTGCCTTCGGTGGATAAAGAACTCAACATGGCGGCTCGGGCTCGAGCGATGCTGCAGAGAGAGAGAGAGAGAGAGAGAGAGAGAGAGAGAGAGAGAGAGAGAGAGTGAGAGCGTGTGTGGCCCGCCGGGGTCTGACCCCGTCAGTAATGCGGCCCCCTCCTGCAGCTGGTCAGACTGAATCACACGCTCCTGCTGCTTAATGCAGTGTGTCCAACATTAGCACATCACACACATGCTGCAGAGAACCGGCTCCTGCAAAAAGCACTTATTCTTGAACTTACTGTCGCCGGATGACTGAAGTTTGTGCACTATGTTTGACATTACAGTGTCGAATAAAAGCGATGTTCACCAAAAACCTTGACGTAAATGCCATTCTGTGCAGGCTATGCTTTGTGACAGAAAGAGTGAATAAAAGTGTTTATGACTGAAATGCAGAGTTCAAAACCACTTGAAACCTAAGTCACTTTCAAGTCCTCATATTTACGAGTTGAGAAGGCGTCACTTTCAGAGGAAAACTGCGATATACCTTTTCTAAAGACCTTGAAACACCATATGTACACAATGACAAATAAAGAATGTGCATCAGGTGTGTTTATGCTTTATGTTTTTGTTCCATTTATGAAGATGTGGTAATTTGTATAATTATGTATTTTACTATAATATGGTATTTTGTATTATGCAACTTAGTTTAATTGTATATAAAAAATAATAATAATAAGTATACAATAATACGAATGCGTAGATCACTTGTAAACTAATAGTTTGTAGTTAATTAATTGTTCATAAACTGCTGTCTCTACATTGTTAATAAATGAATATGCTTTGTACAAATAGTGAGCTCATTGTGACTAATTTACAAATGATTAATTAAGGATTAATAATCTGTAAAGGGTTATATCATGTGTTTATCCTTTGTTTTTTACTCATTTTATGATCTCATTAGTATTTATATGCATTTTATATATACAAAATACATATAAATATTACAAATATACATGAAAACAAGCAATGTAATTATTGTCACTGTACATTTTTAATGGTTCATAAAATCATAAAAATAGCTTTTCATTTATATTAAAGAAGCGTATCACTGTAAAGTGACACATTTTTTGCTTAATCTATTTAGAAACGGTTTAGCAACACTTAGCATCAACGCAATTAATGTCTAATGAAGGTATATTATTGCCTTGAATTTAGTATTTTCCAACTATTTACTCCTGGTAACCATTAACCCACGTTTACTACTGGTTTAAATACTGTACATCAGTTAGGTCTGGTTAACAAAGCATAATAAAAGATTTTCATATCAGCTTATTAAACAATAATAATTAATTAACCGCTGTGACAATTAATGAACTCTTTGTACATAGCATATTAATGTACTAACAACGTAGAGACACCAGTTTATAAACGATGAATTAACTGTTAACTAATAGCTTGCAAATGATTTATAAGTGCTTTGTTACTGTATACTTATTATAAAGTGTTACCAAAAAAATACAGATGCTGCATTTATTGCATTTGCCATATTTTTCTCTGATATGCCTCCGACTTGGAAACTCAGGCCTAAAGAAAATCCCAAGTTTTTCCACAATTAATTAAGTCTTTGTACACTGTAAAAAGTGCTATTTTACCCCATTTAATCAATTTTGTTGATTCGGTGATGTGAAATACTATTTTTGGCTTGAATTAATCTAGTTTATTTAGATGTTAGCATTCTTAGGTTCCTTTATTTCAGTGTAGTGACGTCAAAGTCAAGTCATGTCACTCGGCGGCCATCTTTGAAACCAAGTGCAGCTCCTATCACTTTGAATGGGGAGACATCAAATTCTCCAAAACTGTTCACTTAGCTTACGATAAAATTTCATATTTGAAACTGTGTCATAACAATTGTGTCATAAATGTGGTTTCTTTTGCTCAAATAGCGTTATAAAACCCTTACTGACAATACAAATGTATAGCCTGAATGCACTGTAAGTCGCTTTGGAGAAAAGCGTCTGCTAAATGCATAAATGTAAATAAAAAGCGTATTTTTCAGGCTAGACATGCCAGTGCGCATGCGCAGTCCTATCAACCGGGACTTCTAACGGCAGCTGCAGTGATGCGCTGACTTTACCGATTAGCGATTGGCTCTTTCGTTCAGAAGGCGGGGCATCCTGCGATTGAGCGTCCATATTAAGCATTGCATTTTTCCCCCATTCAAAACCATACGAGTGACATGTCTTCGGTATTCTATAGTCTTTGGTGACGTTCATGTGTGCTCAACTCCTAAATCTGATCTTTTCCCCATGACTCGAGCGTTAGTAAAGGTGTTTTTCTGCGGGACACAGACCTGCGAGCGGGCGACTGCGGCCGGACCTGCACCAGGATGAAGCCCATGCTCTGCAGATACTGCACATACTGCTGCAGGAACATGCTGGAGATGTCCTGCAGCCACGGCTCCTCCTTCAGACGACTCGGCAGCATGTCTGCAGAATCTGAGCTGTAGCTGCGATCGCGCCCGGACGCTGTAGAGTCACTGGAGCAATGCCGCTTCTGTAAGCCGAGAACGAGAGAGAGTCAGACAGTGCTGCAGAAAAGACACCGAATGGGTGAAATCTGAACTCTATTCACTACACAGACAGACTTTTGACTATCAGCATAAAGTCTGGTCCATATTGAGCCTAAACCATCCACTTAGGCAGGAAAAGCAAGCAACCACTGTCTGTCGTTGTATGTGACATATAGTGACATATAGTGTGTTGTATGTGACATATAGTGATATATAGTGTGTTGTATGTGACATATAGTGTGTTGTATGTGACATATAGTGATATATAGTGTGTTGCATGTGCCATATAGTGTGTTGTATGTGACATATAGTGTGTTGTATGTGACATATAGTGTGTTGTATGTGACATATAGTGATATATAGTGTGTTGTATGTGACATATAGTGATATATAGTGTGTTGTATGTGACATATAGTGTGTTGTATGTGACATATAGTGTGTTGTATGTGACATATAGTGACATATAGTGTGTTGTATGTGACATATAGTGTGTTGTATGTGACATATAGTGATATATAGTGTGTTGTATGTGACATATAGTGTGTTGTATGTGACATATAGTGACATATAGTGTGTTGTATGTGACATATAGTGATATATAGTGTGTTGTATGTGACATATAGTGATATATAGTGTGTTGTATGTGACATATAGTGACATATAGTGTGTTGTATGTGACACATAGTGTGTTGTATGTGACATAGTGATATATAGTGTGTTGTATGTGACATATAGTGATATATAGTGTGTTGTATGTAGAGGTGGGCATAGATTAATTTTTTTAATCTAGATTAATCTAGATTAATTTTGGAATTAATCTAGATTAATCTAGATTAAAATGGCTCATTTGAATTCTGCCGAAGGCATTCAGAATATGTGTGCTACCCAAATAATGACTAAAAGTAAGTAAGCCCAAAATGTCGTTTTTTGTTATTATATTGAACTGAAAGCCATCTTATTATGCACAGTGTTGCACAGATTCAATTTCATGTAAATCATCCATGCTAACACACACGTCTTCTATTTTTTTTTTTTTTTAGAAATTTCACTCTCCATAGATATATTTTTCAAAGACGGAGTTTCGAAGTTTCTCGCTCAAGTTCACATGAGACCTAAAGCGCATCCTGTTTGCTTAAAAGCGCAACGTTTCGTTGTTATTCTGAGTGCACGCAAATAAACGTAGAGTCTTTACAGATTCGAAAGATGTATTAGGCTACTTTTATCTGTATGACCAAAAATGACGGAGATTTTAAGAGCAAGTGAGCGCACCGGAGCCTGTCCTGCAGCAAACGCGCTTCCACACAAACACTTCAATAGCGCACATTTCTCTAGGTTAACATCATATTGAGCGGCCATGTAAAGTTGCTACTACATACATCTTTCAGATGAAAAGCCATATTTGAGGTTGATGAATGATAGGTGAGTGTTTGGATGTCCTGCCCGATTGTATTACCACATAGACCAGCCGTTAACAATCTGTTCATCACGGACTGCGAGCCTCTAGTTCGAAGACTCGTTCTCGCCCCCTACAGTGCAATTCGGCTAGGTATACATCCGCGCTAAAATATCAGGGTGAAAGTCATCATAGCTTGCGTAGTATAGACCCAGCTCCCAACCCAACTTTGAGAATAGATTAACGGCGATATTTTTTTTATCGCCGATAAGAGTCTCACGTTAACGCAGCACGTTAACGCCGATAACGGCCCACCACTAGTTGTATGTGACATATAGTGATATATAGTGTGTTGTATGTGACATATAGTGATATATAGTGTGTTGTATGTGACATATAGTGATATATAGTGTGTTGTATGTGACATATAGTGATATATAGTGTGTTGTATGTGACATATAGTGACATATAGTGTGTTGTATGTGACATATAGTGACATATAGTGTGTTGTATGTGACATATAGTGATATATAGTGTGTTGTATGTGACATATAGTGATATATAGTGTGTTGTATGTGACATATAGTGATATATAGTGTGTTGTATGTGACATATAGTGATATATTGTGTGTTGTATGTGACATATAGTGATATATTGTGTGTTGTATGCGACATATAGTGACATATAGTGTGTTGCATGTGACATATAGTGAGATATAGTGTGTTGCATGTGACATATAGTGAGATATAGTGTGTTGTATGTGACATATAGTGATATATAGTGTGTTGTATGTGACATATAGTGGCATATAGTGTGGGTCAATCTAAAATTCAGATGCAACGGTCAGAGAAAACATAGAGGACAGAGGTGTAACTTTATAGAAATCCCACTTGTTTTGACATTTTGTTATCTAATGCATGACATTTTAAACACTGTCCATGTCTCCAAACAATTTTTGTACATCACTCACCACTGTATCACCTCCAACATTAACAACAACAACTGACGACGACCACATAATCATGATTAATCTGCAGCTACACTGACACACGTGTGCTCATTATCATTCCTGACACACGCCATTACAGAGATGTGATATTTATCGTTTATTTTGATCTGTTTTGCATTTAGAAAGATATTAATAATAATAATAATATTTCAATTACATAGTAAAAATAACAATAAATATATCTTATTTACTTGCAATATAATTATATGGTTCAGTTCTGATTAATCAAAATATTAATTTTTTTACGATTATTATTCAAATATAAAAAATAAATCAATACAATAAATAAAATTTATTTACATTATTTATTGTATTATTTACATTACATGAATACATAAAATAACTGTAATAATGGTTAAATTAAAAAAAATAAATAACAAAAAATAAATCTTATGCACTCACAATGGAATTACATGCTTCATACTTATGGTTATAATTTTTTTATTTTGTAGTAATGGGTTTACTGCAGTGTGAGCCAGCAGACAGAGGAAGAGAGACAGACCTTCATCTGAGGCAGCTGTTCCTCTTGAATCCGTTTCCGGAAGACGGGGTCGAAGAGCAGCGGAGTGGCGCAGTAATGGACCAGTCGAGACGACTGCTTCAGTGTGTCCAGATCCGCCACCTGAACACATGGAGAGAGCGTTTCCAGATTCAAACCTAGAATTCCTTCATGTGCTGCAACAGCTACGGTTTTATAAAGAGTGCTTTCAGGCATCACAACCTGTTCAACACATTGACTCAACTCAACCAATCTATAAAATGTACAATCAGGATGTGCTGTGAATATACACTACAGTTCAGTGAGATGTTTTAGTCTCTTCTGCTCCCTAAGGGACAGATTTACTAAACAGGTCAAATAAGCGTCACAGCACAATACCATAAAAACGCAGATGGGACGGGAAATTCTGTGGGTGATTCACTGACAATACGCACATTAAAGAACATGCCTTTTCAGCGCTAATACTTCACTGTGCGTCTTTAGTAAATCCAGACAGTACTATTTTAACACCAAAAGTCTGGTGCAAACTGTTAGTAAATCTGGCCTTAAGGCTGCATTTATTTGATCATAAATACAGTAAAAAACAATGTTGTGAAATATTATTGCAATTTAAAATAACTGTTTTCTATTTGAATATACTCTAAAATGTTGTTTATTTCTGTGATCAAAGCTGTATTTTCAGCATCAGTCTTCAGTGTCACATGATCTTCAGAAATCATAATAATATACTGATTTACTGCTCAATAAATATTTCTGATTATTATCAATGTTGAAAAGAGTTGTGGGATCACTGATTTTTTTCAGGATTTGACGAATAAAGAATATAATTGATTTGAAATGAAAATCTTTTGTAACATTATATATAAATGTATTTACTGTCACTTTTGATCAATGTAATGCGTCCTTGCTGATCAACATCAAATAAATCTTACTGACCCCAAACGTTTGCATGGTAGTGTACTTGCAGTAGAGGTGACCTGCACAATATGGATTGTAACCTGCAGTATAATAATAACATATTTGTCTGGATCTCAGCAGTGTGAAAGCCTCAGTGTGGATTCAGAGCGAATGACAGAGACATCTCACACGCTGCAGCATCTCCTAATGTCCTCACCACATCTCATTAAACCCAAGCGGGCCGTACACACACGGATCTGCATGTGTGCGTGTGAGGCAGACTGGCATGAATCTGGACCTGATGAGCCGCTGGGAAAATCATGCTCTGGAAAATACCCATCACACAGAGTCTGTGTGCAGCGGTGTCTGAGTGAACTCACGGAGATGGGCATGTTGGACTGAGCCGAGCGCTGCTGCCACGTCACAAACAGATTCTCAATCTTCATCTGTCTCTCCAGCTCTGCAACACAAGACAGATCTCAGAATAAATCACATGCTCTCTGTCTGACGTTCACAATTACAAGTATGCCACAATTCTTTCTTTCTTTTGTTCATACTTTCATATACTGATTCTGTGGTTCTTTCATTGTTTTTACTATGTGACTTCCATTCATACTTACAATTACATTTTTTGCATCATAAATATCTTGCATCACTTTTTCATACTGTTTTTTGTTTCTTATGTTTCTTGTTCTTTAATTTACACGGTTACTTTTGTGTTGGCATTTTCATAACTTTCTTATGTATCATTTTCTTTCATTCTTATTTCTAATTTCATACTCTTATATAATATTTTCTTTCTTTCTTTCTCAGACTGCTGCTTATATTGTTTTCTTAATTACATTTTTTCCTTTGTTCATACTTTCTCCCTTTTTCATTTTTGTAAATTTTTTCTAACATAAAAATTTTTATCCGTATGGAAACTTACCTGTTTTGGATTTTTAGTAATTTTTTTCCCAAAGTTTGCACTTTTTGTACTAGTTTTACTTACATTTGTGCATACTTTTTTTTTTTTACAGTTTATTATTTTAGATTCATATTTAATTTTTTTTTATTTACTTTTTTTGTAGTAAAGTTTGAAGTAAAATTTAGTTTTTTTCTTTTCTTTTGCTTGTTTGTTTATTTTTCTTTATTGACTCCTCAACAGTGTGCTCTCTGTGATGGAATATGTGAGCTGTGTGCGTGTGTGTGTGTTGATGGAGGATGTGAGCTGTGTGTGTGTGTTGATGGAGGATGTGAGGTGTGTGTGTGTTGATGGAGGATGTGAGGTGTGTGTGTGTTGATGGAGGATGTGAGGTGTGTGTGTGTGTGTGTGTGTTGTGCGTGTGTGTTGATGGAGGATGTGAGGTGTGTGTGTTTGTGTCTTGATGGAGGATGTGAGTTGTGTGTGTGTGTTGTGTGTGTGTGTGTGTTGATGGAGGATGTGAGCTGTGTGTGTGTGTTGTGTGTGTGTGTGTTGATGGAGAATGTGAGGTGCGTGTGTGTTGATGGAGGATGTGAGTTGTGTGTGTGTGTGTGTCTTGTGTGTGTGTGTGTGTTGATGGAGGATGTGAGCTGTGTGTGTGTGTTGTGTGTGTGTTGATGTAGGATGTGAGTTGTGTGTGTGTGTTGATAGAGGATGTGAGTTGTGTATGTGTGTTGATGGAGAATGTGAGTTTTGTGTGTGTGTGTTGATGTAGGATGTGAGTTGTGTATGTGTGTGTGTTGATGTAGGATGTGAGTTGTGTATGTGTGTGTGTTGATGGAGAATGTGAGTTGTGTGTGTGTGTGTTGATGGAGGATGTGAGTTGTGTGTGTGTGTGTTGATGGAGGATGTGAGTTGTGTGTGTGTGTGTTGATGGAGGATGTGAGTTGTGTGTGTGTGTGTTGATGGAGAATGTGAGTTGTGTGTGTGTGTGTTGATGGAGGATGTGAGTTGTGTGTGTGTTGATGTGCGTGTACCTCTGCGTTCAGCGGCTTTGACCTCCAGTAGCTGGGCTCCATGGCGAGCGACTATATCGGGCCCGTCTTGATTGTTCAGGGGCCGCACGGTGTTCACGTCTCTCAGAGCTTCATCAAAGGGCACGAGCTCTCCGGGGAAGGCCAGAGGAGGAAGAGCACGCACAGAGCTGCCCCTCCGACCCTGATCCTTACTCGCGGCCGGAGGAACCGGACTCCTCAACAGAGCGTCCGCCTCGATCGTGGAGCTCAGGAACGGGTTGGGCTCCTAGTGCAAACAAGGAAATACATACATGAGACGTAAACATATTATATACTATACTTATACTATATCGTATTATATCAACATATGAGTATCAAGAAAATTATGAAGCAAACTAAAATTCTGCACAAAAGTCCAAATACAAACTTACAAAAAAAACTATGAAAGAACCAAAATATAATAAAAAGCAGTTGAAAGTACAAACAAAGCAGTAACAAAGAAAAACCATGCAAGTACAAATGTACAAAAATGAAAATAGGGTGAAAGTATAACCAAAGAAATTAATTAAATTAAGAAAAACACAAACAGAAGAAAGAAAGAAAGAAAGAAAGAAAGAAAAACACAAACAGAAGAAAGAAAGAAAGAAAGAAAGAAAGAAAGAAAGACACAAACAGAAGAAAGAAAGAAAGAAAGAAAGAAAGAAAGAAAGAAAGAAAGAAAGAAAGAAAGAAAGAAAGAAAGAAAGAAAGAAAGAAAGAAAAACACAAACATAAGAAAGAAAGAAAGAAAGAGAGAAAGACAGAAAGAAAAACACAAACAGAAGAAAGAAAGAAAGAAAGAAAGAAAGAAAGAAAGAAAGAAAGAAAGAAAAAAGACAGAAAGAAAAAAGACAGAAAGAAAAACACAAACAGAAGAAAGAAAGAAAGAAAGAAAGAAAGAAAGAAAAACACAAACATAAGAAAGAAAGAAAGAAAGAAAGAAAGAAAGAAAGAAAGAAAGAAAGAAAGAAAGAAAGAAAGACAGACAGACAGACAGACAGACAGACAGACAGAAAGAAAGAAAGAAAGAAAGAAAGAAAGAAAGAAAGAAAGAAAGAAAGAAAGAAAGAAAGAAAGAAAGAAAGAAAGAAAGAAAGAAAGAAAGAAAGAAAGAAAGAAAGAAAGAAAGAAAGAAAGAAAGAAAGAAAGAAAGAAAGAAAGAAAGAAAGACAGAAAGAAAGAAAGAAAGAAAGAGATCATAAATGGATTAATCACAGTGATGTTTGTTAAAGCAGAACTTCCTCTGGAATTCACGTTCTTCGGGGCTCTTTCATGTGATTTCACAAACTCTCTCAGATTCAGAGATGTGATGAAGTGTGTTCATCAGCGTTAAACTCACTGACACGCAGAGATCACGCCAGCACGAGGGCCTTTACTCAAGACCAACAATGAACACGCGGCTGATCGCCATCAGAGCACAAATATAAAAGCCCATAAGAGCACGAGAGAGAAGAACTAACAGAACTACTTCTGAAGACCTTGCTCTTCTCTTGTGGGAACTTTTGGGTGAGTTAGTGTTTGGAAGACTAGTTAAAGTCCTTCAGGGCGAGTTGGAGGCTTTTCTAAAAGAAGCTGGAGCAGATGCCCATGTGGCCGATGGGCCAATAAGCCGGACTTAAGCGCCTGAACTCCGCCCCCTGGGACTCTGACAGATGATTGACGGTTAGGGCAAATTTTCTGCTATGTTGGATCCGCCTTCTGTTAGCATTCATTAAGAGAACAGATTAAAAGTGTGGAGCCACTGACGAGGAAATAAAAGAGTTCTGGCCTTCATTTACTATCTGTAGATGTTCAGATTATCTGTGCTTCAGTAACATGATAGAGTAAGTGTGTGTGTGTGTGTGACTAAAACATATTTGTGACCTTGAGAGATCGCTTAAATACCAAATGTTAAATAATAAGAAATAAGCTAATTTTAAAATATATACAATTTTTACTCTAATTAAAAAGTTACATTAAAGAATGCGGTACTCTTAAGACTGCAGAACTGACCTTTGTGATATTACAATGTATTTTTTAATCTACTGAAATTGTTAAATTATGCAGCAACGTGATTAAAAACTCGTTACACTGAAGAGAGAGAATAGTGAATGTTAGGAACACTTTCAAATGAGACTATGATAATGTAAACTCTTCAGTTAAAATATATTTTTTACCAAAAAACAAGATAATACCATTGTATCTTCACAAGGTTTGTGCCATTATTATAAATGCCATGGTAACAATATATATACATTTTTGTAAATATTTTATTCTATCTTTTCATGTGACAGCGGTTTAGACATTAATGGCTGTGTTGAGTTATTTTGAGGGGACAGTAAATGTACACTGTTATACAAGCTGAACACTCACTACTTTACATTGTAGCAAAGTGTCCTTTCTTCAGTGTTGTCACATGAAAATATATAATAACATATTTACAAAAATGTGAGGGGTGTGCTCACTTCTGTGATATACTGTATATATCTGTGTGTGTGTGTGTGTGTGTGTGTGGACATTTTTCTGACGCACAAATGAATAATTTGGTTGTGCAAGGAACTAAATCAACACATTTCATTTAACACTACAGTAATTACTTCGAAAGCAGAGCTTAGTGAAGTCAACTCTGCAGATTTTAACACAACATTATTTAAGTTTTGAAATCATCAGTTTGTACATATAGTATTTTTTTTTGGGGGGGGGGGGTAAAAGGAAGTCAAAAAATGTAATACTTTTATTCATTAAGGATGCATTAAATTGATCAGTGACAAAGATTAATAAAGTTACAAAAGTTTTATATTTCAAATAAATGCCATTCTTTTGAATGCTTTTATTCAAAGAATCCTGAAAAATAAAATCATCAGTTTCCACAAAAATATGAAGCAGCACGAGTTTTCAACATTGATAATAATCAGAAATTTTTCTTGATCAGCAAATCAGCATATTAGAACGGTTTCTGAAGATCGTGTGACACTGAAGACTGGAGAAATTCTGCTTTGATCAAAGGAATAAATTACATTTTACAATATTCACATACTGGACTTATATGCGAATTTTAATAAAATAATAATAACAATACATTTTATTAATATTTCACAATATTAAAGTTTTTACCTGTATTTTTGATCAAAAAATGCAGACTTGATGAGCACAAAAATACTTAAAAAAACAAACAAACAAATAAAAAAACTATACCAACCCCAAACATTCAAACAGTAGTATATTTCTATTATAATTTAGTTTGTACTGAGTGCTGATGAGAACATGCTGAAGCTAAAGAGTTTATGGTAATTAAATTAAATTAATTATTTAGCTGATTATTGATCAAATCAATAGTGATGCTCTAAGCAAAACAAATCTACTTAGAAACTCAAGTCAGCAGCTAAATCAGTCCCACATTTCTCTTCTGTTTGTGTTTTCTCTTGTACACATACACGAAGGTCCAAAACACGAACAAAAGAGCCGACAGGGCGGACTGACATGAAGAGATCAAACCAACAGCGAACAATGAAGATCTCTGTGGCGTCTTTCCCTCAGTCGGTTTCCTTAAGGACAGACACAAAGTAATATAAGAGTCTGTGTCTCCGCGCTCACGATCCAGGGCCTCAGAAAAGTCTGTCTAACGTCGCAAACCAGCAGAAACATCCAGAGAGCCGGCGTCATCCGACAGACTGAACTCCAGATACGTCAGGAAACAAATAACGGCTCGAACCCTTCTGACTGTCTGCCGCAAACTCAACGCATATTAATCATATCTGAGGAAACCATCTTTATTCTGGAGAAGAATCTCAGTGGGTTTGTGTTTATCTGCTCCCACACAGACTCAGACAAGCAACGCTTTAAACAAGTCATTTAAAGAAGTTTTGTAGCATTTGTTTTCCCTGATGTTTACCCATAATGCTGAGGTCAAGGATAACCAGAACGTCATCAGTGTTGTAGTTCAATTAACCAGAACTGTTAATGAGATTATGAATTTTACTCTTTAAACTAATCATTCAAAACACACAATTATTTACCAGCTTGAATCAAACCTAATCTGATAAATGAACTGACTCCAAATCAATCTCGTCACCTGCATCTATAATTGTATCCATCCATCCATCCATCTCATCCATCCATTCATCCATCCATCACTCCATCCATCCATCACTCCATCCATCCATCCACCCATCCATCCATCACTCCATCCATCCATCCATCCATCCATCCATCCATCCATCCATCTCTCCATCCATCCATCCCTCCATCAATCCATCCATCCATCCATCCATCCATCTCTCCATCCATCCATCCCTCCATCAATCCATCCATCCATCCATCCACCCATCCATCCATCTCATCCATCCATCCAATCCATCCATCCATCCATCTCATCCATCCATCTCATCCATCCATCCATCCATCCACCTCATCCATCCATCCATCCATCCATCCACCTCATCCATCCATCCACCTCATCCATCCATCCATCCACCTCATCCATCCATCCACCCATCCATCCATCCATCCACCCACCCATCCATCTCATCCACCCATCCATCCATCCATCCATCCATCCATCCATCCATACATACATCTCATCCATCCATCCATCCACCTCATCCATCCATCCACCTCATCCATCCATCCACCTCATCCACCTCATCCATCCATCCATCCATCCATCTCATCCATCCATCTCATCCATCCAATCCATCCATCTCATCCATCTCATCCATCCATCTCATCCATCTCATCCATCCATCACTCCATCCATCCATCCATCCATCCACCTCATCCATCCATCCATCCATCTCATCCATCCATCCACCCATCCACCTCATCCATCCATCTCATTCATCCATCCATCCATCCATCCATCCATCCACCTCATCCATCCATCCATCTCATGCATCCATCCATCCATCCATCCATCCATCCATCCATCCATCCACCTCATCCATCCATCCATCTCATCCATCCATCCATCCATCCATCCACCTCATCCATCCATCCATCTCATCCATCCATCCATCCATCCATCTCATCCATCCATCCATCCACCTCATCCATCCATCCATCTCATCCATCCATCTCATCCATCCAATCCATCCATCTCATCCATCCATCTCATCCATCCATCCATCCATCTCATCCATCCATCCATCTCATCCATCCATCGCATCCATCTCATCCATCCATCTCATCCATCCATCACTCCATCTCATCCATCTCATCCATCCATCTCATCTCATCCATCCATCTCATCCATCCATCACTCCATCTCATCCATCCATCTCATCCATCCATCCATCTCATCCATCCATCGCATCCATCTCATCCATCTCATCTCATCCATCCATCTCATCTATCCATCACTCCATCTCATCCATCTCATCCATCCATCTCATCTCATCCATCCATCCATCTCATCCATCCATCTCATCCATCCATCCATCCATCTCATCCATATACAGTGCTCTCCATAAGTATTGGAACAGTAAAGACAAAATTGCTCTGTTGGCTGTTGAGTCAAGACATTTAAAAATATGATTAAAAGATGAATATCTTGACTCCACAGCCAACAGAGCAATTTTGTCTTTACTGTTCCAATACTTATGGAGGGGACTGTATATATACACACACATACATCCATCCATCCACTGATCTATAGATAGATAAGTCTATATTTCATTACAATATCCTTGTAATAATGACCCATTAACTGTACTTTAATTATTTTATAAAAAAATGTCGATCAGAAATGTCTGTGTGTCATTATCAGCGCAGGCACATGACTGTCATAAGTGTTTCCGTTAAAGGCCTTTAACACAAAAGCTCTCGATAACGACGACAACAACTGTCTGCTTTCCCAAAATACATCCTGACATTTGGTGCGACATCTTGACAAACAGCTGACAACTGAATCAATAACAGTGAACGCCACGACAGAAAGTTTCTGCTCTTTACTGACAGAACCAACAAACATGCTCTGCTGCATTAACCGCAAACAACTAAAGCCCAGCGTGATTCAATTCGCTCTGATCAAACGAGCTGGACTCCGGGCAGGAATGACCTGTTTCGGCAGTGCAGTGATGGTTTGCAGGTGTTTGGAGTTAGCAGGTGTGCTGGAGTGATTAGCGTCCTGCCCTGCGGCCGTGACAGCTGTCCGTCACTCAGAGTGATGTGTCAGACCGCCCCGGGGAGCGCCGGACACTCGTGTGCTGCTTAACCAACTCACTGGTGCTATCAGCACTTATAATGTGCAAACACACACTGTCCTAAAAGCTCATCCGAGACGATGTCCAGAAATCCATGACAGCTTACAGAGTGTGTATGATGAGAATAACATACTATACTGTTTGACAGAAGATACACTACCATTCGATACTTCAGGGTAAATAACATTTTGATTGTGTCTTTTTTATAATAAATGAACACCTTTATTTAGCTAGGATGCATAAAATTGACTAATCAAAAGTGACTAATAAAGTTACAAAAAAAAATATATTTTAAATAAATGCTGTTCTTTTGAACTTTCTATTTATCAAAGAATTCTGAATACATATATATATATAACAAAAATATAAAGCAGCACAAGTGTTTTCAACATTGATAATAATCAGAAATGTTTCTTGAGCAGTAAATCAGTATATTATAATGATTTCTGAAGATCATGTGACACTGAAGACTGCAGTAATGATGCTGAAAATACAGCTTTTCATCAACATTTTACAATATATTCACCTAGAATTCTGTTATTTGAAATTGTAATAATATTTCACAATACTGCTTCTACTGTACTTTTGATCAAATAAATGCAGCCTTGGCAAGCAAAAGAGACTTGTTTCAAAAATATATAAAAAAACAACCCTAACCTTTCAAACTAAGTCGTGTATTACCGTTCAAAGTATGACAGCCTTTAGAAAAATTAAAATAGTATGCTATTCTGATTTTAGTCTGTCAGAGACAATGCTCTCAGCTAAACAAAGGAATTATGATATCAGTCAACTGTGAACATCACTTAAACTTATAGTTTTTAAAATGATGAAAAACAATAAATAATGGTTGTTTTGTGTTTAAAAAACAAACAAACAAAGAAATAATTCTAATATGCTGATTTATTATGAGTGTTGAAACTCTTGTGCTGCTTCATATTGTTTTTTTGGAACATGTGATACGTTTTTTTTTCTTTGATTCTTTGATGAATACAACGTTAAAAAGAACAGCATTTGTTCAAAATATAAATAGTTTTCTGATAATACAAGTCTTTATGACTTTTTATTAATTTAACACATCCCTCCTGAATACAAGTATTATTATTATTTTTTTTAAAGAAAGAAAAATATACTGACCCCAACATTTTGAATAGCATTGTATATTGTAACACAAAATGTATTTTTTAAAATAAACAATGTTCCTTTTACCTTTTTATTAATCAGAGGATCCTAAAAAAAAATTACAGGTCCACCAAAAAAATGAAGCAGCAAACGGTTCCCAACATTGATTATAAATCAACATATTATAATGATTTCTGAAGATCATGTGACACTGAAGACCGGAGTAATGATGCTGAAAATACAGCTTTGATCACATGAATCAATTATATTTTAAAGTATATTAAAATAGAAAACGGTTATTTTAAATTGCAATAATATTTCACAAAATATTTTTTTTCCTGTATTTTAAAGAAGACACTTCTTTAAAAACATTAGAAATCTTACTGAGCCCAAACTTTTGAGTGGTATATATATATATATATATATATATATATACACAGTACACAGTACTATATATACACAGTATATATATTTGGACATCACTGGCTGAATTAAACATGCATAATGAGATTGTTGTAATGAATCATTGCAGTATGCAGCTGTTGCATTGAGAACACAGCCGGTGTGTTTGTGTACTGACCTGTTTCAGGTCCTCGTGTGTAGGCGTATCAGAGAAGCAGTAATGATGGAAAAGGCCCATTTTCTGACTCAGGAGACAGTTGACCACATGAGCGCGGGCGTTCTGCCACTGCACCAGTCTGACCAGACCCTGATTCAGAGAGACGCCCAGATCCACCGACCAGTTATACGTGTACAGAGTCACCTGGAAACATAGCAATATAACATAAAACAAAGAACACACCTCACAAATCCACCTCGCACGCCTAGTCTATCCACACTTGAAGACAGAAATGCTGCCTGACGCTACACAATCACAGCCGATTATCACACACTCGATGTTTAATATGCAGCTGTGTTTGATATTTCACTGTGAGCAGCAAAACGTCCCGTTGACTGTCGCAGCTGCTTAACAGGAAAACATTCATGCAGAGTTTTTATAATGTGTTGCTTATGCATATCACGGCTGGTTATATTCAACCCAACTGACCTTCTTATTGACAATCTGTATGTACAGGAAGCGCTGGCGTGGAGCCACGCCCCTCACGGCCTGCCCCAGGCTCAGCCAATCACTGTGCTCCAAAGCCTCGAACCGCTGCAAGCCCTTATTAGCTTTAAAACAAGACCCAATTCTTTCTTAATTGGGTAAAGACTCATGTATAGAGGAAGGAATAAAGTAAGAAATAAAGATCCACAACAAAAAAGGCAATTTATAACGTCACTTTTCATTCTCAGTTTACCTGCGAGTAACATCTGTAAGATATTCGAATTATTAAGTTAAATGAATATTAAAGCCTAAACAGGGCTCAGTACTTTTGAATGCCTCGAGGCAGGACATTTCTATCATCTATGGAGTGTGTTTGAGGAGAGATTGAATGCAGAACTCGCTCTGTAGAGTAATAGAGGGCAAACTGAGGGCTTTATGACATTCTCTCCTTGATTAAAAAGTCTAATATCATTTAAATACCAACATCAGACCACTTACTCATCTAGGAGTGAAGAATGTAACGTAGAAGTTATAAAACATTTAAATCAGCAGTAGTCAATAGTACAGTACATGCAGGGCTAAAATGATACATGCATAAATGAGTTAATCTTCAATTAGGGACACTTTAATACTTTAAAGCTTGAAAAAAAACATCTTTAAATATGTGTTATTTATTTCAAAACATGCATTACATCTGTTCAACAGTAAAGTGGATTTTGGCAATACGTGTGATGGTAATGGAAGCAGTACAATGATTTTTATGTGTTATAAAATAATGAATAACTATCAAAATAATTGAAAATGTGTTTTTTTTTTTTTGTCTAGGGTAAAAGCAAAAGGTGCAGTTTCTGTGGTCAAATATCATACATTTAATATTTGAAATAAAGTGAATATGTACATATGCATAAGCACACAAAATTATTTTAACAATTGATTTTTATGGTCTAGTTTAAAAGTAAATTGTGCAATTTATCAGATACATTTTCATAAATGTATTTTAGTGGAAAGTCTGCTGAAATGTTTTTAAAGGGGTCCTATTACGCTTTTTGAATTGTAGTCTGTGTATAGTGTGTTTGTTTGTGCATAAAAAATATCTACAAAGTTACAAATCTCAAAGTCCACTCCAAAGGCAGATATTTAGTTTTTTAAAAGTCCCTTTTCAAGAACTACAACTCAAGTTTGGACTACAGCGTTGTTTTCCGGTGTTTGTGACATCACAAAGCGGCCCATTAGAATATCATTAAAATACATCCCGCCTATGGAAAGTTGACTGGATGGGGGGTGGGGAGGGGTGAGGTCGTGGTTGGGACGCTTGGTTGAGCATCAGACAAGACGACGATGAAGAAGTGCTGCTGTAGTGTCACGTTTTCTCCGTGTCGAAGAACACTGTTTTTGTCACCTCCGTGCCCAAACGTCTTTTTCCTTCCTAAAGCGGACGGCGTCAGGAAACAGTGGTTGCAGTTTATTTTGTGACTCTGTTCCTGAGCATTACAATCCCAGTTTGGTACTGTGTGCGTCTCATTTTACTGAGGACTGCTTCCACAACATGAGGGAGTACAGCGCTGGTTTCACCAAAAAGCTTTTGTAGCTCCCGCTTATAAACTGCTGACAGTACAATACTGGACAATGATGTGATCTGCAGAATTTACACTTCAATTATGAGACTATAGTATAAATAAATTCAACTGTATAACAGTTTCACTGCAATTCATGTTATAATGTTAGAATTAAAGAACAATACACATAACACATATTACCCTTGCACTTATCTGTACATAGTCAACGCAGTTATGTTTAAGCTGTTGTTGACATCGTATCTAAAACATGATTTAGACAAAAAAACAATAACGTTACAACTTTAATATGTCTTGCAAAATCAAGACTTTGTAAAAGAGCATAATAGGACCCCATTAATTCATAAACGAAAAAAAATGCATGAAAGAATGGTGAATAAATGGATGAATGAATTATATTTTTTTTGGTCTTGGGTATAAAGTGAAATATACAATTTTTTTTCTTTCTAATAATGGAAATTGGCAATTGTTTTTTTTTATGAATTAATGAATTTTTTTTTTATGGCCTTAGGTAAAAGTAAAAGGTACCATTCCTCTGATCAGTTTTTATATATTATTATAGGTTGAATGTTTAAAAGTATGGGTTGGGACAAGGTCAAAATTTATTTAGCCTTTTAAAGTAAAAAAAAATGAGGCAAAAATATAAGAAAAGCCCTAATTGAAGAATCACTCAAATATATCAACCCTGTTGGAGTGTGTCTGTAATGTAATGGAGTGATTTGGGGGAAGGGCCCCTGCTGCTGTAACAGTGAGGGCCACTAGGGGCCCCATAAGGGGCCAAACTTACGTGTGCACCTATTTAGTACAGGACTGTTCTCTTCGTCTGAACTGTCTTCTGTGGGCAAACAGAGATGAGCACACACAGCTTTGCAAAACGAGACAACTATGTTAATGCTGCATTCACACACACACACACACGCACGCACGCACGCACGCACACACGCACCAACACACGCACACACACGCACACACACGCACACACGCGCGCACACACGCGCACACACCACACACACACACACACACACACACACACGCACACGCACACACACACACACACACAGCTTTACAAGTAAGAACATAAGCAAAAGAATCTATGAATCTATGGTCATAGAATAGCAAGACAAATACTAATCATTCAGTAAATACTCCTATGGTAAAAGAGATGTGCATACTCAGCAATACTACAAAACACACAAAGAAAGAATAAAACCTTTGTTAGCAAGATCAGCTGAAGATAAAAACACAAAGCGCAGCGATGCAGTGCGAGACTCGAGCAGAAGGGAATGTGCAGCATCTGAGCTCATGGTTAGACTATAAAGATCATCTGAAGCTGATAATGTCTGGTTGAGGGTTTAATGCTTTCACACAGAGAACGGTTAGATGAACAGATGAAGTGTTGACCACAGAATTCAGTAATGACCTTACATTGTTTAGAGCCTGTTAAACCTCAGGCTGATCTTAAACGTTTCAGTATCATGAAGCCTGAATGTCACAGACAAATGTCTGTCAGTAAATCAGTGTTTCTCAAAAACGTGAAAAAATTATTAAATATTAGTGAATTATAAAGCACAGCTGTGAAGTAAATCCATAATGAAAATCAATGGGATAAAAATATTTATATCATTTCAGGACTGAATATAAGATATAACATTTATTTTTAGTGCTGTCAAACGATTAATCGCATCCAAAATAAAGGTTTTTGTTTTCAGAATATATGTGTGTGTACTGTGTATATTTATTATGTATATAAAAATACAAACACATGCATGTATATATTTAAGAAAAATATGTTATGTTTATATATTAAATATATTTATATATAATATAAAATGTAAGGATATTTATAAATGTATATACATGTAAATATTTTAAAAATATATACTGTGTGTATTTATATATACACATAATTAATATACACAGTACACACACATATATTATGTAAACAAAAACTTTTTTTAATAGTTTGACAGATTATAGTTTGACAGCACTAATGTATTAATTAATTTCTGTTAATACAATTATATGCAATTTGTAGATGCAATGCATTATTATTAATTTCAGTTTTTATTATTAAATTATTGATTTACTTATTGCTGCATTTCTCTGTCCCATATGGTAATATTGGTTTCTTTTTTATAGAGATAATTTCTTATTGAATTATTTTTCCTTTTGAAATTGGAGAGAAATATGACCATTTTCATGAGATTCAGCTGAATGTTATTTTTATGCATTATAATACATTGACACAGTTTTATATTTAAACTTGTAATGATGTATATGTTGTCAAGAATAACCAGTTCAATTACATAATGTACATCCCTTATTAGAGAGTATAATGCATTGCATCACATGATCAATTATGTATTATTGGTTGTACTGGCATTTCTTTATTGATGGGGTTGTAAAATGTATTATAACTTAATGTTTATGAAAATATAGATCAAATTACATTGTGCTCCTAGGAAAGCACTGATTCAAGTCGAATCATTCAATAATTGTGTGTAATCAAAGACGACGTGATAATTAATGAGTGGACATAGGAGGTACCTTGTTCTGTACTGCAGTGCCATTGGCTGAAGTTGCGACCAATGAGAATGAAGCTCCTGGTGATGCCAGGTGGTTGGCTGATGTGCTGGATGATTGACAGGGGGACATAGATGTCTCCCTGAGGACAGCTGTAGACACATAGGAAACAGCTCATCGGTTTAAGTATAAACTAAACACCCGATGGTACGATGAACAGCTAAGCATCCTCCACACATACAGAAGCACTGATCACGCCTGTTCAAACACAATCTGCCGTGACAGACACGTCTGGACCGCTCTGATGATACTGGGACGCACCTGGTTCTTTCGAACACTTTGACCACCGTGTCACTGGCCAATGAGCTGACCAGATTGACAGTCTCTGTGAGGATGGAGGGCAGGAGGAAATGATGCGAGGCTTCAGCTGAACAGTGCTGGATGGACGGACAACCTGCAAGAGAAAATAATTGACTTTATATTTCATTAGGGCATCTAATCAATTTAAACTTCATTATTTATTCCTAAGTTTTAAGAGTGTTGAAAGGTGAAACAAGCCTTTTTTATTTTGGGCTTGTTGAATGTCTCCTCTATAGAGTAAATTGCATTTAGAGTAATAATTAATTTGTTATATTTATATAGCAATATTTTCTAGGCACTCCAAGTGCTTTACATAGAAGGGGGGTATCTACGGGGCAGTCGTGGCGGCATCTAGGTGTCATCTAGGAAGCAGTCGTGGGGGCATCTAGGGGCAGTCGTGGGGGCATCTGGGGGCATCTAAGGGGCAGTCGTGGGGGGCATCTAGGGGCAGTCGTGGGAGCATCTAAGTGGCAGTCTTGGGGGCATCTAGGGGGCAGTCGTGGGGGCATCTAGGTGGCAGGCGTGGGGGCATCTGGGGGCAGTCGTGGGGGCATCTAGGTGTCATCTAGGGGGCAGTCGTGGGGGCATCTAGGTGGCAGGCGTGGGGGCATCTGGGGGCATCTGGGGGCAGTCGTGGGGGCATCTAGGGGGGAGTCGTGGGGGCATCTGGGGGCAGTCGTGGGGGCATCTGGGGGCAGTCGTGGGGGCATCTGGGGGCAGTCGTGGGGGCATCTAGGGGGAGTCGTGGGGGCATCTAGGAAGCAGTCGTGGGGGCATCTAGGTGGCAGTCGTGGGGGCATCTGGGGGCAGTCGTGGGGGCATCTAGGAAGCAGTCGTGGGGGCATCTAGGGGGCAGTCGTGGGGGCATCTAGGGGGCAGTCGTGGGGGCATCTAAGGGGCAGTCGTGGCCTAGTAGATAGAGCGTTGGACTTGTAATCCGAGGTTGTGGGTTTGAATCTCGGCTCCGGCAGGAATTGTCCACGACTGAGGTGAGACCCTTGAGCAAGGCACCGAACCCCCAACTGCTCCCCGGACTGCCAACTGCTCCAGGTGTGTGTGCACTTGGATGGGTTAAATGCAGAGAACACATTTCACTGCTCATTATACTCTGTATAATTGTGTATGTGACAAATAAAGCTCATCTGAGCTTAATCTTTATCTCCTTATCCATCACCAGTGTGCAGCATCCACCTGATGATGCACCAGAACACCCACCACACACCAGCTACAGGTGGAGAGGAGACAGTGATGAAGTCAATCAGTGTATGGGGATGATTAGGAGGCCATGATGGTCAGAGGACAGTGGGTGAATTTGGCCAGGATGCCGGGGTTACACCTCTACTCTTTTTCGAAGGACATCCTGGGATTTTTAATGACCACAGAGAGTCAGGACCTTGTTTAACGTCTCATCTGAAAGATGGTGCTCTGACAGTATAGTGTCCCATCACTACACTGGGGTGTTAGGACCCACACAGACCACAGGGTGAGCGCCCCCTGCTGGCATCACTAACACCTCTTCCAGCAGAAACCTAGTTTTCACCGGAGTCTCCCGTCCAGGTACTGACCAGCTCAACCCTGCTTAGCTTCAGTGGGAACCGGTCTTGGGCTGCAGGGTGATATGGCTGCTGGCATATCTTTAAATGTTCAAATTAGGGAAATTCTACTTTGCACTTTTTGATAAAAAAATTTAATTACAAATTGTGCACATAAATACCAAATGACTTGGTATCGACCAAATTAATTGGTATTTATACATTCATGAGTAATTTTTTGTTCTTCAAGAATCAATGTTCCCAATAATGCTATTAGTTTTTAATTGATTGTGTAAATTAACTTTAAAGGAAAATAAAGACTCAAGCTCTAAATTTGGAAGTAATGACACTTAATACTTAAAAAATATTTATGATATTTATATCATATATGTATATAAAAGTCAAATTTTCAAATTCTCACAAATTAACTATTGTGGTAATGACATCTAATATTTAAAAAAAAATTATATATAAAATATTACCTAATAAATATTTGTTTTAAATTATTAAATTATAAAAATTATATATAAAATATTACCTAATAAATATTTGTTTAATGCCTTGCCATTTGATATTATTTGTGCAATTTATATTTAATATTTGTATTTTATTTTGACACTTAATCACTTAATGTAATGACACTGTATATTTAATAAAAAAATATACATATAATATATATATAGTGACATTTTTCAAATGATCACATTAACTATTGTGGTAATGACATCTAAATTTGAAAAAATGTTTTTTATATAAAATGTTACCTAATAAACATTTGTTTAATGCCTTGTCATTTGGTATTATTTGTGCAGTTTATATTTAATATTTGTATTTTATTTTGATAATCACTTAATGACACTGTATATTTAATAAAATATATATATAGTCAATTTTTCGAATGATCGCATATTAACCATTGTGGTAGTGACAATGTGTAAATATATTTTGACAAATTGTATATATATAATAAATGCAAATGAATTGGTTTAGTGTGTTGTAATTTGGTATTTGCTTGTATAATTTAATTTGTGATATATAAATGAGCGACTCACCCAGTCTGTTCATGAAGGTGACCCAGGGCAGGTACGTGGTCTGGTAGACGGGCTGAAGAGTGCCTGTATCACCTTCCTCCAGCTGGACTGCATGTCTCCTACAACACACACATCCACACACAGTTCCCAAGAGTCAATGCATGACTACAGGCCAGTTAAACATGGGTGCTTGAGGTCACTTCAGCATTTACGTCTGTAAACTTGTCATCTGAATCAGAAATGTTAGTGTTCAGTCACCGCTCCACAAGCGCAGTATCTCATGTATTCTGACAAACACAAAGGCTGGGAGGTAATTTAATTACATCCAAATCAACATCTCAGAGACTGCCAGGAACAACGGGCCCAAAATCATTTGGAAATCGGATTATTCTGATTCCATCTGATTTGCACAGTAATGAGAAGTTGGGTATTTGGCACAGTGTGTTTCAGATTGAAAGCACAGAAGAAAGAGGATAAAATAAAACGGTCTTTTGAATGTGTATGTTTAACGCTACATTCTCTTGTTCTTGAGATTTTATTTTACCCTTTAAGATTCCTGTAAAATTTGCCTAAAACGCCTAAAAAAGGCATACCCAAAGTAAAGTGCATGCTGTTCTTGGGCCATTTGGATGATATGCATGGTGTTGGTCTCATTTGAAAGGTGACACTCTGAGGTTTGTTTCTCAACAGTCAGAATCACTGTAAGTCTTACTGATATTGAGTAATAGCACTTTGAACACACTAAAAAAAATTTAAAAATGAATTTTTTTTGTAAATAGAAGCCTGCAGATGACTATAGCTGGGAGGTATGAACTGGAAAATACATTGGGATCACAGAATGAAGCCTTACCAAGCCACATTTACAATTTAATAAACATTATATTAGAAAATTAGTGTTTTACACATGTTTATCTAATTTCATGTCTAGGCGCTTCCAAGAAAAGTACACTTGGGAGACTCCAAACGACCCTTTGTAACAACGACACATACAATGCTGTAATTCTTGAATGCTTTAATGTACAGTCATCATTTTGGGCTCTAATGAAAGGTTACACTTAGAGATATTCAGTTTCTCATCCAGATTCACTGTCAATAATTGCTAACACATAGTGACTGAAGCATAAACACATTATAGTGACATTTATACATGGAATCCAAAATGTGTACACTTTTAAAATTACATATATATTTATAATTTATAATCTAAATACATTTTTTTCCCATATTTATATTTCTGTACACAGTACATTTAAAAATGTTTTTTTTCTTATAATGGTGTTATATTGCATCCCTACTGTGTTATTCCTATGTATGTCTGTACTATCATGCATGTCTGCATTATGTCAACACAAAGTGGTCTGATAAAGACACTGATTGTACATGCTGTGTTTATTGTATCTTAAAATGGTTTACATAGTTGAAATCACAAGAATCTCAGCTTTCCGTGGATATATGACATGAAAATTATTATTTTATTTCTTTTTTTTTTTTGACGACTTTACCCTGTCACCACTAGGTGTCCCGCCGGCGGTACGCTGGATTCTTAAAGGGTTAATGAATGGGAACACACTGTTACTATTTATGTTTTTTGTTACGAGCAACCAGAGAGAATCTTTAATTTTAGTTTTATGTATATACACTATTATTGTATTTAGCTTTTATGTCTAGATTTTCAGTTTAGTTTAACTCTTTTAGAAATGTTATGTGTTTGTGTTTATGTGAATTGATTTTTTCAGTAAGTAAAGGCCCGGGTACATTTCAAACACGGTTCGTTTTGGTTCTTCGTTTGGGGTAAAATGAAGTTGGAAAAGGCTGAGCGACGGTATACGGTGTTCAAGCATCCCAACACCGCCGCGCCGCGCTGCTAGCGGCAGGGTGTAGATTAATGTAAACGTGTAGCTCGCGCGTATGCTCCAAACACAACAGCGATGCATCAGTGGTGTATTTAGGTCTTTTATTAAACTGGATAATTATTACACGGTTTTATATTTTATGTGGTGTCATGATTTGATAAAAACAAAGGTTTATTATTGTGTGTTCTTTTGGCATTTTATTTATTGTACATCATTTACATTTGCTTATTGAAAGAACAACAACAGCAGAATGGTGTAGCATTTATTTGAAACATGTATTTGGTACTTGCTACCTTAGATCTTAATTATTTCCTATAATTATTTTCATGGCTTTGGATAACTTGCATTCTGATGTTTCTCTACGTCGCTTTTTGCATAACCCCGAGTCGTTAACACAAAGCTTCTTTGCTATTTCTTTCTAAGAGTCAAATGAATCTTTGAAGATTATACAGGTGTGGATATATTTGTATTTATTCGACACAGTGTATTTATGTTGCTAGTGACTTGGAGATGATTTTCTCCTGCCTGACCTTTGTTGAATGAGAAACGAACCGAATTAAAAAATAAATTACAAAGAATTGCATGTCAAAGGCGGCGGAGTTCCAGAACACACCACCGATTGCGTAATCACACGGACCAATGGTAGCTCAAAGGTGTTTAGGAGCCAAAACCAGCTTCCCCAGAAAGTTTGCTTTGGTGAGCGGTTTTGAACTGTCGAAACGAACTCAAAACGAACTTCGTTTCGGCCTGATATGGTTCGAAATGACGTCATATCAGTTCCTTCTTCGATTTAGTTTGAAGTATATCGGGGCCTTAAAGCAAACATGTTTTATTGTATTTAATTTAGTTGCCAAGGCAACATAACTCATTTTTGTTTTAAGTTTGAAGTATATCTAAAATGCATACTTCAGTTTTTTTTTTCTTGCCATCTGAACATGTTCATTTTTATCATGGAAAGTTTGTGCAAATGAAAATTAATACACAGCTGTGTGTGTGTGTGTGTGTGTGTGTGTGTGTGTGTGTGTGTGTGTGTGTGTGTGTGTGTGTGTGTGCGTGTGTGTCTGCGTGTGTGTGTGTGTGTGTGTGTCTGTCTGCGTGTGTGTCTGCGTGTCTGTGTGTGTGTGTGTGTGTGTGTGTGTCTGCGTGTCTGTGTGTGTGTGTGTGTGTGTGTGTGTCTGTCTGCATGTGTGTCTGCGTGTCTGTGTGTGTGTGTGTGTCTGTGTCTGTCTGCATGTGTGTCTGCGTGTCTGTGTGTGTGTGTGTGTGTGTGTGTGTGTGTGTGTGTGTGTGTCTGCGTGTGTGTGTGTGTGTGTGTGTGTGTGTCTGTGTCTGTCTGCGTGTCTGTGTGTGTGTGTGTGTGTGTGTGTGTGTGTGTGTCTGTCTGCGTGTGTGTGCGTTAGTACCTCTGGACCTGCTCTTGCTCGACTGCCATGGCCTTCTCATGGTTCCACTGCTGTTTGACGTTCTCCGTCTTGTGTCTCCGCCGGTTCACGCGACTGTCCTCGACACGCTCCGGTACAATGTCATCTGTCGTCTTTGGACTGCCAAGCTCAGACGTCTCTGGTTTACTCTACCACACACACACACACACACACACACACACATCATAAGACAGATAATTGGCAGCAGACCAGCGAACATGAAACCCAATCATTCTCCAGCGTTTACGCTTCAGCGAGTCCAGAGCAACCGCATCATGCTGACCATCAATGCAATTTTGGAGGCGTTGACAGTCGTAACTAATGAGAGTAATTTGCTGTTAATGGAGACTGCACATGCTGAGTGAGCGCACGCACCAGGATTTCCCAGAAGCTGCGGCGCGTGGTTTTGCCGGTGGGTGTGGTGGACTCGGGCGTGCTGGTTCCAGTGGTCGGGGTGGAGCTGGGCGCAGGGCTCAGGGTGATGGGAGACGGAGTGCTCTTGAGCCTGTGAGCTCCACTGGACCGCCGAACGCTCTCCTTCACCTCCTTACTGTCAGACTGCAGGAGACTCAAGGACACTACAGAGACACAACACACAAGAGCAAACACAACTTAAGACTCTTCTGCTCACCGAGGCTGCATTTGATCTAAAATACCATGAAAACAGTAATATGGAATTATTGTTACAATTTAAAACAACAGTTTTCTATGTGAATGTATTGTAAAATGTGATGTATTTCTGTGATGCGCAGCTGTATTTTCAGCATCATTACTCAGTCTTCAGTGTCACATGATCTTCAGAAATCATAATAATATACTGATTTACTGCTCAAAAAACATTTCTGATTATTATCAATATTCAAAACAGCTGTGCTGCTTCACATTTCTGTGGAAACCGATATATTTTATTTTTCAGGATTCTTTGATGAATATTTCATTTCATTGTTTTCATTTAACCTTTATTTAACCAGGCAAGATAATTAAGAACAAGTTCTTTATTTACAATAACAGCCTGGCATTTAATGTTGATTTAATAGAAACTATAAGAACAGCATTTATTTGAAACATAAATTCTCTGTTATATAATAAATGTTTTTATGGTCACTTTTGATCAATTTAATGCATCCTTGCTAAATCAAATTAATTTCTTTAAAAAAATTAATCATACTGACCCTAAAAATCATAATAAAAAAAAGAAAAAAAAATTTTTTTTTCAAATCTTACATTGTCTAAAACAACTTTAAATACTTAAGTTGACACCTTCAGAAAATAATATCAGTCAGATATGATATTTATCATTAGTGTATTTTGTCTTGTTCCAGTGTTATTTTAGTATTATTGATATATTATTATTATTAATATACTACTAATGAAATATTGTGGAGATATTATTAGAGTATTATTAATATGATAGTTTCTATTAATATTTAAAATTTGTGATTTTCTATTTCTATTTTAATTAAAATTTTATTTAACATTTTAGTAATTTTAGTGTTTTTGTCATTTTTGTTATATCTATGTGCATAAAGTTTTTATTATTTCAGTTTTATTTTTAGATATTTTAGTACATCAAGTTTAGGAGATTATTATATATCTTATTTTATTTCAAGTTAAGATTTTTTTTTTTTTTAATGGATTTAATTTTAGTTTCAGCTCAAGTTTTATTTAATTATAACAACCCCATCTAGTTCCACTGAAAAACTGACAACATATTAAATCTATAATATAGTGACCAGGAGCTGTCAATCGCCAAAATGCACCATAACAGTGGCTCAGTGGTAGAGCATTGCGTTAGCAGCGCAAAGGTTGTGGGTTCGATTCCCAGGCAGCACATGTACTGACAATACAACAAATTTATAGCATGAATGTACTGCAAGTCGTCTGCTAAATGCATAAATGTAAATGCATCACATGTGCATGAGCTGCTCACCTGTGCTCTCGTCCCGCTGGGCGGCTGCAGGAAGGCAGAAGGTGTCCAGGCACAACGGACTGGGCAGCACACGCATCTCCATGAGCACGTCGCAGAGGGCATGGCGTAGAGCCGCCCTGAGCCGGTCGGTCAGCTGCAGCGGGCTGATGTTACCCTGCTCCCACACGTCGAAGCGCACACGCACGGCTGCACCTGCACACAGGTGTCCCAGAGCTCACACACACCTCACACACCGCTACCGTAAACACTGTGCTTTGCTAAAGCATCCCAACCTGAGCTCTGGCTGCCAGAGTCCACTTGGACGACAGTCGTCAGGGTCTCAAACTGGTCCGGCTGGAGGGAGATGCTGGAGACGTCACCTCTGAGAGCCGGGCCGCTGCCGTCCTGAGCGGGAACCTGCAGCGCGCAGCCTTTAGCGTCCACGAACGACAGCGCGATGCAGGCGATACCTGAGGAGAGCAGCACGTTAACAGGGTTAGAGGAGAGAGTGATGGAGAAGAGAACTAAACGAACTCGACAGAACTGCATGAATGATGCAGACAATGATGCAAACACACATGAAAGCAATAAATTCAGCTCGAGCTGAAAGACAAGAGATGCACGCTCATATGTCTCTTCAAACAAAGACACTTCTATACTCAAGGGCTTGAATTTATTAAAAGCTAAATATTAATTGAAGGTGACATTAAATCTATTTTGAAACTTAACTTACCTTCATTTACTGCCTTTTGTAAACGAGTCTGATCACCCTCAACACAGCCTTTCAATCATACATTTTTGAAACTATAATCATTGTATTTAATGGAATATAAAATATGTATTTTATGTATTTAACATCTTTATAAATATTTTCTTCTTTTTAAATGGATGGTATGTACAGATCCAATTATTCTTGACACAAACACAACCTTTTAATCATAAAATATGAAAATCTATCATAAAAAATACATTTTCTTAAACTATGATGATGTTCAGAAAAAAGTAAAACAAACAATTTTAATATTAATTGTTTAAAAATGCATTTAATTGTTACTATGCTGTCTACTATTTTTCACCCAATGTTTGTTAACTTGTTCACAAAAAATATAAGATTTGTTAGAAGAACTAAATTTAATATCTGTGAAGAATATGTTATCTTGGGTGTCATTTATAATCAAGCTGTAGTTTATGCAAAAAAAAGTGTAAAAATATCACTAAATGTTTATTTATGACACATAAAATGCTGGCTATGAAAACACCGTCTGATTCTATTAAAAACATGAGATTTCCACCACAGAATATTATAAAGCACAATACAACATTTGAGATGTGGTGCAAATGATCATGATTGGCAAAAACAAAGAGAAGACAAAGATGACAGAATTCCCTGTAATTTATCTGTGGATATTATTAATATGCAAATTAATGAAGTTGAGACTGACAGAGACTTGTGGCAATAAACATATTTTCATTGAGAGCTGGACAGATGACAGAAGCCACTGGCAATACAACAGAGCAAACTAAAATTAAATATATATATATATATATATATCTTTTTTTGTGACTGAAATAAAATAAAAAATAAACTAATATAAGTAAAAACAAATGAAAAAACTTGGGAAAATGAAAAAAAGTTGCCTTGGCAATTAACTAAAATAAAGACATTTAAGTTGAATCACTAAAATTACTTAAAACTCAAACTGAAAAAAGCTAAATTAAACTAATATTAAAATGATTTTTTTATCTCCCTGAGAAAACAAACATATAAAGTGTGCTTTAAGAGAGTTTATTTTCTGAACGTCCACAAGGCTGA
This sequence comes from Schizopygopsis pylzovi, assembly GCA_027422435.1. Taxonomy (NCBI): domain Eukaryota; kingdom Metazoa; phylum Chordata; class Actinopteri; order Cypriniformes; family Cyprinidae; genus Schizopygopsis; species Schizopygopsis pylzovi. Next base: position 32,459,206 of record CM049830.1, read on the forward strand.
ACAATCCCATACATGAAGAAATGATCTAAACACATTGATATTTCAGAAAACAATGCCTCTGCTTGAGTACGAACACTCATAAATCCTTTAAATGGGTTTGTACGCTGCTGTATTGACTCGGCCTTGGGAAGCCGCGGCTCTGAGATTTCCATCATTAGATTCTCAGAGATCGATGGCGCCTTCGCTCCAGTGGTTGTGGCTATAAAACAGCCTCGCAAACAGAGCGGCGGTCGCATTAAAAGGCATTAGCAGCAAACAGTGGAGCGTGAGCGGGGATTTATCCAGCTGCTTGTATTAGCGTATGCCGTTAGCGGTTTGAGGCGTGATCGATGTATAAGTGTGTGTGTGCCAGATTTCAGATGCTAATGCACCGCACACAATCACCTGAGATAAATGTGCATCTGCGCTCTCACAGGATAAAGTGTGCATGCATTTTGCATTAATGTGGATGCATGCATGAAAGCGTGTGCTCAGTCCGAAACATAAGCGAACATGAGCTTAAACTTGCTTTCATCCAAGCAAGCTCAATTTCATGCATCATAGCGTGTTTGAAATACGTCAGATTGCGATTCATAATGCAGCGCAAGGACGTGTTGCTTTCAGAGCGGTGCCAATCAATGAGCGGCTTCTCAGCAGCATGGCCTCTCATCTATGAACTCCACTTGCAGTGATCTTTTAAGAGCACTTGATGAGGTGTGATGTGACCCCTGCGCTCCAGAGAGACTGCATGAGGACAGAGAGAAGGGCCCTTCTCAGTCAGACAGAGTGATCACGGAAGTCACTTTCTGATTTATAATGACGGCGGTCAGCGGCAGAGAGTGTGAAGGACATGATTTTACACTCTGAACACACACAATCTGATCCCATATTATACACTGCACAAAGTTATCAGTTTAACAAAGAAATAGGACTTGTCCGTTGCAATGAGAAATGTTCAAAAAAAGAGAATATACTTCGGACAACGCATGCAATTTGATAGGATTTTTTTTTTTTTTGTGAGTCACTTTAAATTTCTGTTGAAAAATCAGTAAAAGTGTCTGAATGACTTAATACAGCAAATAACCAATATTTATTAATAAACAGTTTCTATGTTCATTTCTACATGCTACTGATTTGTTTCGTCTTGACTCGTTTAATATCATCAGGATCGTAAATCCTCAACATTTTCATATTTGTATTTTTTTGTAAATGTATGTACATTTATGAAACGATTCTCTGTATATTATTCTTTGAATCAAATTACAAATAAAAACCTAGTTACCGCTAATGCGAGGGTGTTTGGGAGGGGCGGTTAATTCTCTCTTCTGTTCTCTCTCTGTTTTTTCTGTTTATTGAAAGTCATAAAAACACTATTGTGGTGTTTTTCTTTTGCTGTTTGAGCAAATGAGAATGCAAATATATATATTTGTGATAGTCTCTCATTCACTGCTCTTCAAGTTAACACAATTATGACGACTTCTGCTGCTGAGAAACATGGATATGTGAAAAAGGCCATTAGCAATTGCATGATTTACTCGCATGAATAATAAGTAATCAGATTAATAAATTATGTAGAAGATTACACTAAAATAAGCTGTCATTAGTTAATGCATTAACAAAACTTAATACATTTGTTACAGTCTTTATTAATATTTATTAACATTAGTTAATGAAAATACAACTATTCTTTGTTAGTTCATGTTAGCTCGGGTCCTTTAAATGATATAAACAGATACAAATTTAGATTTTAATAATGCATTAGTAAATGTTGATTTAATATGAACTAATAATAAAGAATACTCCTAAAGCTTTCAGCAATCTTAGTTCATGTTAACTAAGTGTTATAATTTATTTTCTAAGTTGCATGCAATAATGTAAACGTTGTATGGTGTTACAATATTACTATGCAAAGATACACTTTTCATACAATACATATTTCAGATGAACTATTAACAGCATTTTTTGTACTTTTGTTCCTCTTTTTTAAGTTGCTTTGGATATGTAAATGTATAATGTGACATCAGAAAAAAAAGGAAGGTTAATAATGATACACAAAATTTATTTTCAAGGTAATCAACATTATGACTTTTTACTAAACCTGGAAATTCCCTTCAAAACAAGTAAAGGATTTATTGATTCTCTCCAAATAAATGTGAGACACTTTAAATTCCCACTACAAGATAACGCACCGCATACCATTTCCAACATGTCCAGTAATACTGATTAATATTCATTCTAATTTGAAAGTCCACGGTCACTTAGGTTCATCCTGCATTATTAGATTTGTTTAACACTAAACACAAAATGAAAGCAGAAACACACATGCAGCTCGTCTCATGCAGGATCTGCTTCAGGAAAAGCTCATCTCTACAACAAAACTGCCAAAGAAATCAAATCACTCAAAGCTAGAGGCTTAAGAACATGTTTCCCACTGATTTCAACCCCTGAACACATTTGTATTAGTATTGAAAACGTGTGAGAACAACGAACAGTGACCAATGAGCTCCATCTCACACAGAGGAACTTACAGGCCCACTGTGGATTGGGTCAAAAGCTGTCATGGGCACACTCAAGCAACACTTATACAAGCAAATGTACAGTTTAGTACTATGGTGATCATTTGGTCACAATGGACCCTTTAGGTCAAACATGTAACCTTGACTGACTGCACAGTGACAGCTGTACCTATCTGAAGCTGCCAATGATTGGTACTGGTCATAAACTATGGCACACTGCAAACTATACAACAAGATGTCAGTTGTGGTCTATGGTGATCATTTGCAACAATGCATCCTTTCTCAAAAGCTGAACTGTAATATGTCAAAGCTCTCAAATTAGGTTTGCATCAAGCATAAGACAGTTCACCCTATCAGACACATACATTTGCATTCATCTACATAGTGATGCAGAACAATTTGTAATGAAACAAAGCAATACAGTTTAACATTCTGCATAAATCAGATTACATTTCCATCAGATCCTTACAAAAAAAAGTTATCAAAATGACTTCAAAGTCTTGGAATATAGTGCACAGGTTAAATTCCTTCCTGTGATGTTTTTTTTAATCATTTTTGGAGCCATTTCAATTTCTTTATTTGGAAAGCACACCACAAGAGATCACGATAAACTGATTTGTTGTGTTCCACAGAAGAACAAAGGTGCATTTGGGTGAGTAAATGATGACCTTTCATTTTTGGGTGGACTGTCCCTTTAAACTGTGATCACATGACCATGCAGTACCACACTCAGCCAGTGGGGGCGCCACAGGACACACAGCATAACAGTGAAGCGGTGGAGGCTCTTATACCTTGAAACTGAGAGGTTGGGAAGAGATTCTGAACAAGGTCCGACATTGTACCTGAGGCACAACAGACATGATGAATGACAGAGCGACAGACAAATCATGAACACCAACTCAATAGGGCTGTGCACTTAACCGCATGCGACTCTCAGTAAAGCCGGTTCTGTAATTGGCAGTAAATCTCCATCACCTGCTTTCAGATGAAGCCGCAGTTAATACACAGAGCCGTAGTTCACTGACCAGCAAGGCAATATCGCGTTCAGAATTTAATTAAGCTGCGATTATGAACGCGATATTACCTAGCTTGTCAGTGAACTACGGCTCTGTGTATTAACTACCGGCTTTACTGACGAGATGCGCATGGGAATCGCACGCGATTAATTGCACAGCCCTACAACTCAAAGATCAACCAATGAGCAGTGCTGGGGAGTGAAGAGTAGCTATGCTAACTTAAAGATACAGTGTACGATTTCTCTGCCGCTAGCAGCACTTAACGAAACTACACTCTTTGAAGAAGCACAATTCATGAGAGCAAATATGTTTATTAGGTTAATTTCAATTAACCAGTAAAAAAAAAAAAAAAAAAAAAACTTTCACAGAATCAAACAATTCAACTCCGCAATTACTGCTGCAAACCTCACTATGCAATATCTTACTTCTTTTCTGGTCAAGTGATCAATAATTATCTAGACGCTACTGTTTATCACTATATTTTCAAACCTGCTATTTATAATTAATGGGGTTTGGCTAAAACCTCTCTGGTTTAATCATCTAGAAGGCGTCGCAACCAAATTTCAGACTAGATTTAAAATGAAATGTCATTTAAAAAAAAATATTTTGGACATAAATAACACCTATTTCTCTTTAAGCTCCAAACAGAATGTTAATTTATTAATTACGGTGGAAGCTAATAATTACTAGACATAATTGGGAATTTTAATAGCTCAAATTCAGTATGTTGATTAAGAATAACGATAAAGTTTGCGAGGTTTACGAGGAGACAGATTTTGTGCAACTAAAATGCATTTCCCATTATTCTCTGTGGCAGAACAAAATGATCATATGAAGAGCTCTTTTCCAAAACGCGATAAACGCCAAATAAAAAAAAAATGAGTTCGTCATGCCATTTTGCTGTGTACTGAACCTATTCACTGCTCCATCAATGTTTCATGCCAAATCGCTAGATTTCCTTGTTTAAAATGTACTGCAAGATGCAGTTCTTTTCCAAACCGCTATAAGCGCCGAACCTGTTTTTAGCCTAAATGCGATATATCCTCTCGACCAATCAGAATTCGTTCGATGCAATCCAACACGACGACGCTTTGAAGCGTTTGTTTGTGCTCAGTCTTCAAAATGAGTGCTTTAAACTCTAATAACACTTTTGATGGCCTGGATGAGCCAGTGAGACCTACACCTGGGGGTAGAAAACGCAGACTGGACAAAGAAAATCACAAAAAACAACAAAAAAAGAAGGTTCTCAGGTGGCGCGTTAATACCCACTGTGGGATGTCAATGTAACAGATGTGTATGCCAGTAAAGGTGGTGTTTAACCGACTGACGCTAGAGGTTGTAGTCTTTGGCGTTCCTTGTTAGAGCGCCCGCCTCCCGCGCCGGAAACCCGGGTTCGAGACCCGCTCGGTGTGATGGTGTGGACCCGGAGGGGTTACATCAACACAAGGCTGGAGCGACTGGTTTATAGTATGAGTCCCTGATGTCATATGTTGCATGTTCTCTTTTTTTTTTTTAAGACATAAACCGACATTAAAAAAAGGATGGATTTGTAGCGTTTTGAAAAAAAACAAAAACAACTTTGCATTTATAATCGACAATATTGTTGTTTCATTTAACAATCATTGTTTAACATGTTCAGACTGAGCCAACAGACCATTTTAACAGGATAAATTGAATATTAACAAAATGTATGGGTCTAGGTAAAAAAATGTCATTTTCATGAAAACTATTAAAATGGATTTATAGCGTTTTGGAAAAGAGCTCTTCAAATACACAAACATATCATCAATTACACCTCTAACGCACATCCTCGTGCTCAATAAGTGCTTAAAAGCTCTTTATCATTAAGTTAAAAAGAGGGAAAGAAATTGAAAATTGCCCAGAGTATCCATTTTTTGTTAGTAGTACATTAGAATTTAAGTTAGATACAATCAAATTTCTTTGTAACAGATGAATAGTGGTTTAAATAAAATAATACCAACAAAAAAGCTTCAGTTATCGAACAATTTGAAATTATGAGTTACAGTATCTTCCCCAACACTGCTGAGAGAGACGAAGATGATGAAGCTCACCTACATTTCACTTTTGATTATACCCTGTATAATTTATCATGTGACAAATAAAGAAACCTTGAACCTTGAACCTTGAACCTTGAAGATGGAAGGAAATGTTTTATTAAAATGTTTAATTTAAATGAAACTACTGTGTTGTTACGGTTAACTAAACCTAAAACATTTCCATTAATTGAAACAAAGCTGTAATTAAATGTTAAAATTAGATTCGATTTTTTTTAAAGAAAATCTGAAATGATGCCTTGGCAACAAACAAATAAAAAAAAAGTACTTAAATAACTTAACCTAAAAAAAAGAAATGTTTATAGCTAAATAGAAAAATATATAAAAAAAAACTAATCAAAATAACAAAAGCGCATAAAATCACTAAAAACTAAAGTAAAAAAGTCACTAAAAACTAAAGGAATGTTTATAGCTAAATAGAAATATAAAAAAACTAATCAAAATAACAAAAGCGCATAAAATCACTAAAAACTAAAGTAAAAAAAAGTCACTAAAAACTAAAGGAATGTTTATAGCTAAATAGAAATATAAAAAAACTAATCAAAATAACAAAAGCGCATAAAATCACTAAAAACTAAAGTAAAAAAAAAGTCACTAAAAACAAAAAAAAATTATAGCTAAATAGAAATATAAAAAAACTAATCAAAATAACAAAAGCGCATAAAATCACTAAAAACTAAAGGAATGTTTATAGCTAAATAGAAATATAAAAAAACTAATCAAAATAACAAAAGCGCATAAAATCACTAAAAACTAAAGGAATGTTTATAGCTAAATAGAAATATAAAAAAACTAATCAAAATAACAAAAGCGCATAAAATCACTAAAAACTAAAAGGAATGTTTATAGCTAAATAGAAATATAAAAAAACTAATAAAAATAACAAAAGCGCATAAAATCACTAAAAACTAAAGTAAAAAAAAGTCACTAAAAACTAAAGGAATGTTTATAGCTAAATAGAAATATAAAAAAACTAATCAAAATAACAAAAGCGCATAAAATCACTAAAAACTAAAGAAATGTTTATAGCTAAATAGAAATATAAAAAACTAATCAAAATAACAAAAGCGCATAAAATCACTAAAAACTGAAAGAAATGTTTATAGCTAAATAGAAATATAAAAAACTAATCAAAATAACAAAAGCGCATAAAATCACTAAAAACTAAAGAAATGTTTATAGCTAAATAGAAATATAAAAAACTAATCAAAATATACAAATAGCGCATAATAATCACTCATTAAAACTATCAAGAAATGTATTATAGCTAAATAGACATAATAAAATGAACTGAGAGTCATGTTTTAAATAACAAGAAGCACATTGAAGAATCACTCGGAAACGATAAGAACTGTCATTATAGGCTAAATAGAAATATGAAAAAACTAATCAAAATAACATAAAGCACATAACTAATGCACCTACAAAACTAAAGAAAAAAAAGTCACTAAAAACTAAAGTAAAAAAAATAAATATATATATATATACACATATACACACATATACATATAAATATATATATATATAATAATACAAGCTCATTCAAAATATCAATGATATTATTAAGAGTAAATAACACTAATTAATGTACTGAGTAGGGCATGTTTTGAGTCACAGCAGGACATGTGAAGGCTTGTGGGACACTCGGACACGTTTCATACCCACACTGCACTGGTCAGGATGATAATATTGAACATCTCACTGAAGTCTGGCTGCCATTCAAAGCCCTGGAGGAGCTGCTGTGACCTCACAGGAACTGATACTACGGTCATCCTGCGTTAATGAACGGTTCCAGGAGCCACAAAGCCCTTTAGTTACACTCTGATGAAGTGCATGAGCAGTAATGCTGGAGAGCATCCGGTGATGTTCCTGTAATAGCAGGTGCATTAGGAGATCTCGAGAACCAGCTCTGGCAGGGATTCGAGTGGACTGTCAGTTCATTAGTGGTCGGGAGAGTGCGGGAGAGGAACCCTGTGGCTCCAGGACAGAGCTGCTACTACTTGCACTGTCTCCACCTGACAATTATCTCTCTGCTGTTTGAGATCAAGTCATATTAGGACCCTAAGAGGCTTGTTAAAGACCCTTCACGTTAATGAAACAGACCTGAAGCGTCCCCGCCACAGCTCTTAAAATACTCAAACGTACCACTTTATTTATAAACTCCACATGCACCCAAAGGAGTGTGAAAAACTGTGTTTGAAAGCCTAAAGCGGTCGGATGCAGATTTCAGAATCGACTTACAATTAAATATCAGCTTTAAAGCCCAAATTCAAACTGTAACGTAATTTTGCACTTGAAGTTCTACACCTATTTGTATTCCCCCCCGACAGCATGTCAATTAAAGAATAACGGTGGAGGACGACTGTTATTAGTCATAACTGTTTTCAAAAATACAACATTATTTACAACAGGATCTGGTTTAAATCAAAGGTTTTTGCTATAAGAGATTTGTGCATCAAAACCACTCATTTCCTGGCAAAAAAACTTGATTTTTAAAAGTCGAATTCGCAACAGCTGAATATAACATTTTGACAAAGCAATGTGTCAGTCTATGAGTAACAGCCCCAAAATAAACTTGCATGAAATAATTATAATGAACATAGTTCTCCGGTTATGGACGATATCACATCCGTCAAAAGCTTAGACTGGCTGTCGGTTAAAATATTAGAACTAAAAACACACTCAATGGGCATCAATACTTCACTGACTGCTTGCCGGCGAAGAAATAAATCATTATTATCTTACCATTCATCTGTTTTCAGATCTACATCATTCAAATATCACCACATTGATTGATCAATACACAGTAGTATTGAGTTCATACAACTCCTGAATAACCCACACTACTGGACGTCTTGACACGGTCATCCCTTTCTTCTATCGTCTGTCTGTCAGAGACCATAACTTACCAAATACATAACACGAGTGAGTATAAATGTGCTCTTCGTTCGCTGAAATTGAATCTGAATGATCGGGGAACTGAGTGAAATACTTCACGCTGCATGTTAAAGAGAAAAACACCCGGTTGTTGTACATGACATTTTCTTTTATGCACAAACTTCGCACTCTGATTTGAATATTTTCAATATTTTCTATTCTTGACTGATCTTTTGTCATAATTTTGGCAATAGATGAACTGTTAAATTGAGTCATTATTTGACTCATATAATGATATACAGACTCGGGACCTTGACAGGTGATTTTTATGAAGTATATGACCATTTGATCATTATCTTCTCAGTGTTTAAAATATTAGGGCAGTTATCAAAGTTTGATACAATGATGTTACATTTTGTATACACATTTATGTTACATTTAATTACCCTTTTGCAGATTTACAGCCATATATATAAACCCCTCCCTAGACCCTCCTATAGAGACCGAATATTAACCATTTGTGACCCTCTCTGTGAAAACCAGCTTTTTTTTGTGATTTTTCTACAAAAAAATCATCTTTCATAAGGTAAAGAACATTCTTTGAAAATGTAACCTTTACATCTTTAATACTGACCGAGTGAGGTCATGTCGAAGATTGAAATTATAATGAAATTAATGGTAGAAGTCAAACTTTGATGCTTGTTATCTCATAATTATGTTATGCTTGTTTTAAACTCAGACAAAACCAAAATGATGTGTTTTTCTAAATCAAGGAAAACAGACGATGCTTGTCAAATTGTTACACTAGATGAGAAAGTAATTGAACGAGTATCAGTCTATAAATATCTTGGTTTCCTTTTAGAAGAAAGTTTGTCTTTTAAGCAGCATATAGAGTGTTTAACAAAAAAACTTAGAGTAAAGTTGGGTTTCTATTATAGAAACAAAGGCTGTTTCTCTTTTAGTGTGAGAAAAACACTTATACAAGCAACATTTCTGTCAATGCTGGATTACGGTGATATTTTATACATGCATGCAAATCAATCTTCGTTGAAAATGCTGGATTCAGTATATCATGCATCATTAAGATTTGTAACTAAGTCTAGTTTTCGTACTCATCATTGTAGCTTGTACGAGTGTTGGTTGGCTGTCTTTGCACAATCGCAGGCTAGAGCACTGGTATATTTGTCTTTTTAAGGCTATACTGTACAAATTGCCTTCTTATCTATGTTCTCTTCTGACTCTTAAAGTCACTACAAAACTCTGGACTCTTGGTAGTACCTAGGATAGCAAAGTCCACTAAAGGAGGTAGAACTTTTTCATATCTGGCTCCTAAACTCTGGAATAGTCTTCCTGATAACGTTCGGGGTTCAGACACACTCTCTCTGTTTAAATCTAGATTAAAGACGCATCTCTTTATCCAAGCATTCATATAATGCATCTCACAATCTTGTACTGCCAGTCTATCTGAACAAATGCACATTATTATGCTTTAGCTTGGGTTATACTGATAATTTCATCCAAGGTTTTATGCTAATTGTCTTACTGTTTCTATGTTACTGCTAGGAATTACACAAGCTTCAGTCTGGATCCAACCCTTAAACGATTGAGATGACCGAACACCTGAGAAGAGACGATGACAACCCCTCCGAGGACCTCAGAGGAAGCCAACCATCAGCGATTATACTGACTTAACCAAAGTCTGCCATAAATGGAGGATCATCACCTGGAGACAACCTCTACAGCCCTGACCGTCAGTGGAGTCTAGGACACATAGATGAGCCCCAGAGACAGATCTCCAGTGAGGACCTCGTCACCTAGACATCCATCGGGGAAAGACCCCTGGAACCAGTGGACCACTTACACTCTGACTTTGCTGCAGTTGGAACAAACTACTGATTCGTCTGGCCGGAGGGGAACTGCCCCCCCGACTGAGCCTGGTTTCTCCCAAGGTTTTTTCTCCATTCTGTCACCGATGGAGTTTTCGTTCCTTGCCGCTGTCGCCTCTGGCTTGCTCAGTTGGGGACACTTCACTTGCAGCACAATCATCGACTTGATTGCACAGATATTATAAACTGAACTAAGCTGGACAATGCCATTACTAAATTCAATAATGAAATGCATTCAGCAGATAATTGAGTGTTAAATCCTGTCATTTTACATTATTGACACATTTTGCCTATTTTGATATTGTGCAGTGCTTTGTTACAATTTGTATTGTTAAAAGCGCTATATAAATAAAGGTGACTTGACTACCAGCAAATGTAATCTTCGATCATATGGGCAAATCATGTATGACATTCCACGAACGAGAACTGTCTTTGGTGAAAGTGCTTTTAAAGTTATCTTGGTATAAATTGCAGAATCATCTAAAATTGGACTATTTACCAACAATGACACAGTTTAAAATTAGGATAAAGGACTATCTGAGTACTAAATGCACATGTGCTATTACTGAGCGTTGCTGGTAATTATGTTGAGATGATGTTTTTTTTGTTAAATGTTGTTGTGTTGTTCTTGTTACTGTATATGTTTTGTTTTTTATATGGAACTTTATTCTGCTGTCTTGGCCAGGACTCCCTTGAAAAAGAGATTTTGAATCTCAATGGGATTATTTCCTGGTAAAATAAAGTCAAATAAAATATTTTGAGACTTTAGCCTGGATTTCACAGAGAGGGTCACATATTGTGTCATGACTTGATCTTTAAAATTGTATTCATAAAAAATGTTTTGTGTCCATAATATTTTATTTATCTCCTACCTTCAACCACTGCTTAATACCCCTTAGTACCTTTACTAACACTTATACCTATCAATTAGATCCAGCAACAATTACTTAAAAAACATAAATGAATAAAACTAAGATTAAGACTGTAAAAGTGTGACCGTAGATGTGTGTTTGTTTGATGTGAAATCAGACAGAAATGTGCTCTACTTTTTAATCAGTGTAAAACAATACGTCACTGACCAGTCAGCAAATCCAGCAAGATGGAGAGAAATGAGCAACATGCTGACGGAGGAGAGAAATCAAACTCACTAAATAACTTCTGCGTAGTAAACAAGACAAGTGTGTATAACTCAGGAGCTCAGGAGTGAGGTTTAGAAGCCGTAGATGAGTCCCAGTGAGATGCAAATCAAACCTCAGACAACACGAGACGAGGAAGAGTTAGGAGAACAGAAGTCTCTTTACCTTTGCCTCCTGTGCCCTGGCCTCCGGGTTTATTGTACAGGTAGATGTCATGGTCGGCATGGAAGTAATGCTAACAGGAGTGAGAAACAAAGAAAGTGGATTTATGGAGAATGGTCATTTCAAAAAGTAGTTATTTATTTATTTCATATCTTCATAACCAGTGTTGGGGAAGTTACTTTTAAAAGTAATGCATTACAATATTGCGTTACTCCCTAAAAAAGTAACTAATTAGTTACTTTTTATGGAAAGTAATGTGTTACATTACTTTTGCGTTACTTTTTTAATATGAGCAGGGCTTGATTGTTTGTTTTTAATACAATAAGTTATATTTATAGCAAATTTAAAAGCCTTTCACACCAAAAAGTGTAATGAATAAACCTCAGACTGAAGAAGAGTAAATCACGTCTGTACAGAAGAACACAGGAGAAGTTCAACACTCTTCAGTGATAAAAAAACAACAATGAAGCACAATTGTTAGTGTATATAAAGTAATTTTTGTTTATTAGTATGATTGAACTGATCATCAAAGATCATCAGCAAACACATCGGTTAATAAAATGAGATTAGATATATTTGTGTTGTATTTAATTATTGCAGGTTTGTGTCATATTCTGAGTTTGCATTTCTCTGTTTTAATTCATTTTGATGAATACTGAATTTGTTTTTTGTGAGTGAGATGAATTAATACATATTTAGTCTAGATTAGATCTACAGTAAGATATTTACACAGCACACTGTCATCAATAAATGGAGAAAAAGTAACTCAGATATTTTCTAGTAAATGAAAAAGTAATGCGTTACTTTACTAGTTACTTGAAAAAAGTCATATTATTACGTAACTCGCGTTACTTGTAATGCGTTCACCCCCCCCAACACTGTTCATAACTATAATTTCAAGTAGGAATGCATTGCACAATATATAGATTTCTCATTGTTACTGATTAAGATGACACTGGAATTAATTTTTAAATGTTATATATGCCAAGGCTAAAAAACCCGTCACCTGTTTGCCATTAATCAAGAAACCACCATGATTACTGTGCACTTTAAATTCTAATGACATATTGGCTTCCAAAACAAATGGACATTTGAGTAACTATAGAAATGCAATGAAGTGTGTGTTTTTGTCTTTCCTCCTGGTGCAGTAGTGCATTATGGGAGCTCTCTAAATGAACTCTCGGTGACCTGTTAAACCGAACCGCGCTCAGAAAGCATGAAAGTATAAACGCATTTGCAGCCCGCTGCGGTCACACTTTATCTGTGGTGCTTCGTACTCACATGGAAATATAAACGGCTTATTGCAAACCAATTTATTTCATTTTCTGAATATTTACATAATCACCTATTTTTTGGGAGAAAATGGATTTCATCAGACCATTTTAAAATGATTTGGGAAAGTGATTACAACAAAAATATATTTCACTTGAAAAGTGAGTTCATTGCTTTAAGTCTTAAAATAAATCATATTTAGGTGTGAATTTGTAGTTGTATTTTGCAACTCTATTTTTGTTTAAACCAGGCAAAATTGTACAGATTAATCATTTTCTAAATTTGTATAGACTTTTACTATGAACCTAGAACAGAGCTTCTCTGATTGATCATCTCTATGAAGAAAAAGCCCAGGGAAAGGGTCTCAGTGGTACCTTAAAGTGGTGCTCCATGTTGCTGTCAGTGTATTTGGGGATGTGGAGGAAGATGAGGAGGTTCTGACGGAGGTAGTGAGCCACCGCCTGGACCCACGGCACACAGTACTGCGGCAGACAGAACTCCATCACCTCCGTCGCCGGAGAGCCGGGAGGCTGAATGAACTGAGGTGAAGAGGAAAACACTATGAGTGATAACCAAAAATCATCTCCACAGTCTATTATCCAACCATGAATTAATCTCAGACGACACACCCGCTGACCGCCCACATGAGAAAAACAGAGACCAAACCTTCAGATGCTTTGTATTTCAGTAATATTTCAAAAACATCTTCAATAAAGACTTCTAAACCAACTCGCTCTGAGATGAATCACAACATTACAACTTTGATTCAAAGTATTAAAAATCAGAAAAAGATTTCACACAGCTTCAGACGACTTGAAATACACTTTTTTTCCACAAATGTCTGTCTCTGCAAAGGGTGGGCAAATAAAATGAATCGACTTAATCTGTACTTAAAAACCTGCGGCGATTGGACAAGTCTGTCACAGATAAAAGACGGTCAGAGAAGAGGAGGAGAAATCACCTCCACATCTGCAGGCGTCAGTTTGCAGTTCCTGACCAGCATGACCGTAATAATGTCCAGCGTGGCCTCGTCCAGACGCTTCCTCAAAACCTTCACCAACTCATCAGAGATCTCTGGACCTGCGCATCACATCTCACTTAACAATACGACACAATAAAGTACAATACAGATAGCAAGCCGTTTCATAAGTCTCCCGAGCAGGTGCTGAAATCCCTCAGAGCTGCTCGATAAACCCAGAAACATCCCACCAATTATAAATATGCATTCAAAGACAAACGGATGACACTGGAAAAGATGTCCCTGGCTACACTTTGGGAGTGAAGTAACACATTTACAGGAAAAGAGATGACTCATGGCCCTGCTAACAGCAGAGCAACAGCGCCTCCTGTCAGCTGCTGATGATACTGCAGGTGATGCCGGAGAGTTAGGTTCAAGGTTTCTTTATTTGTCACATAATAAATTATACAGGGTAGAATTAGAAGTGAAATGTAATCGAATCAGAGTCCGCTCAGTGGACAGTGCAAAATAATACAAATAAAAATTATATAAAGTAACACAACACAAGAGCATATATATGGTAAAAAAAAAAGAGGTGCAAAACAATAAGATGTGCAAAAAACAATAAGATGTGCAAAAAACAATAAGATGTGCAAAAAAACAGTGTACTGGGACTTAATAAATAGTAATGTGAATAAGAGGGATGTGCAGACGGGTTCAGGGTATTGTACATAAAGCAGCAATATTGAGAATATGAGAATATTTACAGTTAACAATGAGTTAAAAACCAATGCTGCTGTTTGTTGGTGGCTTCATTTTATAGGTGAAATAAAAGCAATTTCATTGTTTATATAAATATCTGCTGCATGCTCAACATACACCTCCAGACAAAACTTTGGGTGCACAGCTGAATTTACTGTATATGCAATAAAATGAGATAATAAACCTATATACAAATATATACTGTATAGTGTTGGGGAAAGTATTTTTTTTTTTACAAAATAATGCATTGTAATATTGTGTTTCTCCATAAAAAAGTAACTAATTGCATTACTTGCGTTACTTTTTATTGATAGTAATGCTGGGCTGGACTTGCTTGTTTTTGATAAATAACAAAAATACCAAATGATGTATTTTTTTGGGAACTGTAAAAGCCCAAAGTGAAATGAATAAGCCTCTTCCTCTGCACCTCACTCCGTTCCTCTAAACGCAGGGACAGGAGAGATGTCAGTCAATCAACGCGAAAACAAAGTAACTTGCATTACTTAATAAAAAAAGTAACGTGGATATTTCGTTGTAAATGTAAAAGTATTGCGCTACTTTACCAGTTACTTTTATGATCATTTTACCTTGCATTTGATTTTTTTACTTCTTTCAACCCAAATATAATGTGTGGGCCTGTTATGCAATACAATATTATTAGTGTAACGTGTTTTAGTCACTATGTTGCATGTTAATATGTGTTATAATTTGCTGTTCTTCTTCTAAAATGTCTATTCTTCCCAATTAAGGGTCACTACAGCAGATCATCCATCTTCATTTTGCTCTGTCCTCTATTTCTATTATTCTAAAATGTGCAAAATAGTCATAATAAAGAATGTGTTGATATGGGCTGATTTAATCAACATCTGCCCCTCAAAATGAAAAAGCTGTTTACACATGACTCGCTCTTGCTTTTATTCTCTGCTAATTGTTTAATTGCTGGTTTATTTAAAAACACACAAGACAGATGTCTTTGGTCGTTGTGCTGCGTCTTGCTGCTTTTTCAACGTATTGCACCATGAACGACACAAAGTTTAAACTATTTCAACTTCTAAAAACGCATCTGAAAGGTACTGTATGTCATAAAGCATAAACATACTGTAATATGTCTGCAGATCTTTAAGAAACATGCTAAGTTCACATACTTGTTTCTCTGAAAAACTATGCTACAGCCAGTTATTCTGCTTTGAAACGTGTGGAAATTTTTAGTTTTATCTCTGTGATTCTGCCCACTGTCAATTTACCCAATAGTATTTGACACACAGGGTTGCCAGGTTGCAGAAAACTCAGCGTACTGCAGCAATGGAATCCAGAAAATTAACTTGGTTAGAGATCGCAGATTCTTAAAGGCTATCAAAAAAGCTTTAAGACCAGAGAGATATTAAAATGCGGATGAATCAACTCATGAACTTACAGTGCAAGGCTCATCACCTTCTGTTGTCAATTGCACTTGTTCCTGTTGCGTGACTTCAATCTGGCAACCCGCATAAGTTGAGTTGCGCTCTATTCAGCCGTTTACAAACGCAAGAATTGGTCTGAACTAAATGGTTCCTTATCAGTTTTGTTTTCAGTAAGTGTGGCTGATGAAGTGGTGTAACATCCCTCACAGAAACCAACACACTTCATTCATCTTTAGTTTCATCGCAGTACTGTGAGAAACATTTATCCATCTCTCTCTCTCACCTGCGGTGCCTACACCATGCACCTGCAGCAAAATGTGTTTGTCCACCAGTCCAACCGGCCTTGAGCCTTCCTGAGTCGAGCGTGAAGCCTGTGAACACGATACAGGTCATCACACACTTACATACAACATAAAACACATCACATCCGGCTCATTCTACGCCTGCTTTTCAGGCTATAAACACATAATTGCTCACATCTCCCATTTCTATAACTCGTCCCGTCAGGATGAGGCTCATTAATGGTGTAAACACAAGGACAAATCAGTCACTCTGGAAGGCGACCTGAGCCCTAATGGCTCCTGAGGGCTCTGGTTTCCTAAAGCGTAATGAGAAGTGACAGTGTGTGAATGTTACCGTGTGGTCCTCAGAGCCCAGCGGCTCCTGGCTGCGGGCCAGACCGACAGAGCGCGACACGTGCACGTTTCCATCCAAATCACTGTACTTCCCTGCCTGAGACGTCTCGGAGAGTCTGTGGAGGTGACCAGAAGAGACGAGGAGGTCAAGAACATGAAACGAATTCAAATACATTCCAGCGAGACTGGAGGAAAGAAGCCACAGATGGAGAAATTTAAGAGATAGTATAGTGGCACAACATTTTCTGAGTGACCTACAAGTAAATATTGTGCAAAAAAATATTTGTTGGGTATGGTAATAATACATATTTGTGAATGTGTATACATATAAATGATAATATGTCTGTGTATAGTCGTTGAGATTTAATAGCAGCTTCACAAACTGAACTGAAAGGATCTAATTAAATTAAGGATGATTAAGAGAACAAGATGAGATAATGGCAATCAGATCTGGATTTATCTTGCACAAAACAATAAGGCTCGGGTGATAAAACAATGAATTAGATAATAAATCTACAAATAAAAGAAACAAAAACTGATTATAAATCTAATTCTGCATATATACATAGAATTATATTGAAATTTACATAATTAGATTAGTCCAAAATAATGTTTTATATAAACATTTCTTGTGTTATTTGATAATTATTCATATTTATTTTAAGAATTATTCTATGTGCATTGCAAAATAGTAGATGTGACATGATTTAATCAATATTTGATACCAAAATTACGTTAAATTAATAATTTTTAGACACTCTTTCTTGCTGTCCTTCTCTGCTATTTTTTAATTGTTGGTCTATTTAAAAATATGTTTGACTGACGTCTTTGGTTGTTGTGCTGCCTCTCTCTCTTTCTCTCCAGGGTCACAACACATTTTCTGTTTCAAAATACAGTCATCTGTAAATGCTTTCACTTTCCCAGGGTTAGTTTTGATTGATTTTCTTGAAGTGACAACATACAGAGCCCCTAAACAACATGCACACAAGCAACCTTTTTGTGCCCTCGAGAAATTATTCACATGCATATGAGAATTATTTGCATGCTTACACATTACAATTTCTAGTTTTATATAACCTACTTCCTTTGTGTATCACTGCCATCTTACTATGAATAAAATAAAAGCATGGATGCACATTAATTCACATATCTATTTGCTCAAAAATTAGTTTTTCTTATGGTATTACCCCTATTAATGTCCAAAAATGTACTGTACTGTAATCTACTGTAAAAAAAAAGTGTTTCAATTTGTCTTTTGTTGGGGCAGTATGCCATATTTCAAGGCCTTAGGTCACTTTACCGCATACTTTGTGGAGGCCAAGACACCATACTGCAAAATGTGCTGATGGCACAACAGGTAGCTCAATGTGCATTGTCCTATATGCCAAGTTTCTCATGCGCACATACAAGTCTGTATATTTTTGCAAAGGTCCTTAAGGCTCTAATACGGTGCTAAGAATATTGTGAGAAGAAACTCAAAATGCTTATAACCTGCAATTTTGCATAAAAAAAAAGTGCACGTTGAATTCATTCTGTTATATTTTGACTTGGACTACCTTTACAACAAACGTATTTTCAATACATTCTTAATTTTCTATTATAAAAAACTAAATATGGGCAAAAGTCTGGAAACACAAACACTTTTCCATACTCTGCTGTCTTTTTTCCATACTTTTCCAAACCCATAGGAACCCTGTCTCTCTCTCGCTCTCATATATATATATATATATATATACACACACACACACACATTTTTTTTTTTAAAGCTGTTCAATATTTACAGAGTTAAAAATGCATCACGGCCTCCACAAAAAATATTCGTCAGCACAACTGTTTTGAACATTGATAATAATCAGAAATGTTTCTTGAGCAGCTAATCAGTATATTATAATGATTTCTGAAGATCATGTGACACTGAAGACTGGAGTAATGATGCTGAAAATACAGCTTTGATCACAGGAATAAATTACATTTTAATATATATTAACAGACAACAGTTAATTGTAATAATACTTCACATTTTTATATTTTTTCTTTGTATTTTTATGAAATAAATGAGGCCTTGGAGAGCAGAAGAGACTCAAAAACCTCACCAGCCCCAGACTTTGAACGGAGTAAGTCACTACATTAACATTCACATTTCTGCATTTGGAAAAGGTTTTTATCTGAAGCGGTTAACTCTCTATTCGATGCAAGCTCTTCATCAGTTCATGCACTCCTGGGAATTGAACCCCTGACCTTGGTGTTGGAATCAACATGATCTCTTCTCAACTCTGCTCTTCAGATACCAGCATCATTCACTGAAAAGCTCAAATTGGTCAATAACTAATATGAACAAAAGCAGAGCTTGTGACTCACCGGAGGTAGAACACAGATTTGGTGGTGCGCTCCTGATAAACAAACATGTTTTTGCGGTTTACCACACAGAACGCGTTAAGAACGGAGCGCAGAGCCTGGATAGCTGAAAGAACAAGAGAAAATACAAGCTTACTGGTTTTTCAAAGTAAAACCATGCCATGAAGAGCCACCTGATTGGTCCGCTGTGCTGTCACTCACCCCGGGACACGCCCATGTTGGGCCCCATCTTGAGGCGCGGGTGAACGTAAATAACGGTGCTCCAGACCACGTCACAGGCGAAGTAACCCGGGATGAACTGCATGGTGGCGGCAAGGTAGTCCCGCGGCTGATAGCTCTCGTCTGCATTGTAGTCTGGGTGGGAAAGGTATAATTATGGGGATGAGAGTTTCATTTGAGCAATTTCATAACAAAAGGGAGATTAGCAGGATTAGCTGAACTCAACAGGCCCACAGAGCACCTCAAGTTGTACGATATAAATGAAGCATTTGAGCGTTCATCTCGGTGGTCGACCGGATCCAATTCATTTGCACAGTGTGAGGCAGAACGAGGAGGACATTAGTGCGGTAATTCACGCTAAACAGCGGTCAATGAGGCGAGTGCTTGACTCGTACTGCTGTCTCATTATCACCACCCTTGAATTGACCTTCCCGATGGGTTTTGAGTGAGAGTCTGTGTTTGTTTGCATTAGTGTTATTCATCAGGCTTTATTAAATCTGTACTGCATATCAAGAGTGCAACAATATCAGCGGTTTTCATTTAAACACAGCCACCTGAGCACAGGGCCGCACAATTCATTCAAATAAAACTGGAATAGAGATCTGGCTTTGTGCTGTTATCACAGGTGCTGCAATTTAATTAAAAATACTGCAAAAGTTACTTTCTTACTTAGTGTTTTACATCTCGTTTTCCAGCACAAATATATAAACATTTTTAAATCAAGATACAATCAGTTAACGTAAGATATAAGTCTTGTTTTCTGCATCAAAATTAAGCCAGTTTTAATGCTTAAAACAAGAAAAAATAGCCAATGGGATCAGAAAAAAACGTTTTTTTTTTATGATTGGCAGATATTTTTTCTTGTTTTAAGCAAAAACTCACTTAATTTAATTTTGATAATAATGTTTATATATTTGTACTGGAAAAATATCAATTTTTTGCACTGCAAAAGTTCGGATCTTGTCTTGAGACAATGAGTTTTGAGATTCATAACCAGCTAAAATAATTTCCTTATTTTCAAACCTTAAAACATCAAGCAACATTCACTGTTAAATAAATTATTTTACAAATATTTTAAATATTAGATTTTTTATTTTGCTGTAAAATAGTAAAATCTTAATATTTATTATTTTGTTTAATAGTTTTATTTAATAATATATATTATTATCATCATTATTATTAATTTTATAGTAATATTGATATATCACCACAATTTTTTGGCCAATATGCTTTTTTATTGCATTTTAAAACTTGCAAATCACAATTTTATCATAAAATAAAAATCTAAATAAATAAGTAACTAAATACATACATACAATCTCAATTAGATAACTGACTCGTGCATGAATCTGGAGCAATAAGAGTGAAAGAGATTAATATTTCATGCATTTGTTTTATTTAGTCATTAGAAACAGTAACTAACAACTATTTTTTTCAGTAATAATCAGCATGGGCTACTCTCCCATCTCATTTGGCATAAAACACTCTAAATGTGTGACGAAATTAAAAGAAAATGGAAAAGTAAAGCAAGCTGAGCTGGAACGTTTGGATCCATAAGGAATCTTTTTATAGATGAAGAAATCTGGAGAAATTATTAATATTTTCTGACAGATTTAGGCTTAGCTATTTTAAAAAATGAAAAACATGACTACAAGTGATTAAAAGAAAATCGCCTCTTCCTGTCCAAGAGGTTGTGAGCCCTGCTCTGGCATGCATACGGCTGCTGCATGTAGAAAGAGTGTGTATCAGTCATTCGGCGGTGGCATTAATCACTGTACCGTCAGAGTTAGTCATCCTGGGCCGGTAGAGCGACTCGTGCTTCCAGATGTCCTCCTCGCTCTCAGCCACTAAGAGAGAGTGGCACACGCGACTGTCATGCAGGTCCTGCAGTAGAAGGCGCTGTGGAGAAAGTCAAGGGAGGTTAAACAGTGAAAAAGTGAGAAGGGTCTGACTGCAGACTGACTTGCACGCTCAGACACTTGCACGCACTTGCACGCTCAGGCACTTGCACGCTCAGACACTTGCACGCTCAGACACTGGCGCGCTCAGCACTTGCGCTTCTGCTAGTGATGTCACTTGCAGTCTTTTTTATTTTGTTCTATTTATTGATTATTTTTTGTTTGAATCTCTCAACATTTTACAACAGTAGCCAGGTGTTGAAGACAAGAAAAAATAAACTAAAATACAATGTCACTTGCAGTCGCTGCTTGCACTTTGAGAGATTCAAACAAAAAAATTATTAATAAATAGAACAAAATAAAAAATAAAAAAGACTGCAAGTGACATCACTCGCAGAAGCGGAAGTATCTGAGCGTGCAAGTGTCTGAGCGTGCGAGTGTCTGAGCGTGCGAGTGTCTGAGCGTGCGAGTGTCTGAGCGTGCGAGTGTCTGAGCGTGCAAGTGCGTGCAAGTGTCTGAGCGTGCGAGTGTCTGAGCGTGCGAGTGTCTGAGCGTGCAAGTGTCTGAGCACGCAAATGTCTGAGCGCGCGAGTGTCTGAGCGTGCGAGTGTCTGAGCGTGCAAGTGCGTGCAAGTGTCTGAGCGTGCAAGTGTCTGAGGGTGCAAGTGATGAGCGTGCAAGTGATGAGCGTGCAAGTGCTGAGCGTGCAAGTGCTGAGCGTGCAAGTGATGAGCGTGCAAGTGTCTGAGCGTGCAAGTGTCTGAGCGTGCAAGTGCTGAGTGTGCAAGTGATGAGCGTGTAAGTGTCTGAGCGTGCAAGTGTCTGAGGGTGCAAGTGATGAGCGTGCAAGTGATGAGCGTGCAAGTGCTGAGCGTGCAAGTGCTGAGCGTGCAAGTGATGAGCGTGCAAGTGATGAGCGTGCAAGTGCTGAGCGTGCAAGTGTCTGAGGGTGCAAGTGATGAGCGTACAAGTGATGAGCGTGCAAGTGATGAGCGTGCAAGTGCTGAGCGTGCAAGTGCTGAGCGTGCAAGTGATGAGCGTGCAAGTGATGAGCG